>JANEHU010005186.1:0-151982 GCA_027563435.1 Nasonovia ribisnigri | reverse complement strand
TTCGAATTTTGACAAAATTTGTCAAAATCTCGAAAATTATAAATCATTGTAATTAAAAATTATAAAATGTTCAGTTTTTATAACTAAGTGTTGAAAATTTAAAACAAAAATTTCATAAATAAATCATACCGTAACCAAAAAATCTAAAAAATATATCAACATATTTATTTTTTACAGACATTTTAATTTCAAATTTAGACAAAATTTCAAATTTAAACCAAGAATAATGATTTTAGTTATTTTGATATAATTTAAAAATATTATTTGTTGGTATATGAAACTTTTAGAATATATTGTTATATTTTATATACACGCAATGGCATTTTAAAATATAATTTTTGAGAAAAATGAATTTAACCAACTATAGTAAATACTAATGCCTATAATAATAAAATGAATTACTTTATTCACAATAATATCATCAAATACATTTAGACTTAGTAAGATATTATAGACTGACTGACCGTCTTCGCTCAGAATCGTTTTTCTTATTCAATGATATTATATCATTGGATAAAAATCTAACACAATCCATTACAGTGACTCACTTGTAAACTACTGTACAGCAGAGCGACATACACTTACCCGCCCTTTTTGGTATTTTTTATTTTTATTTATTGGACAAAAAACCAATTATTGCACAACAAAAAATATAACTTGAGAAAAAATATTTCGTTCTGGTAAGAAAGAAAGAAATATATAATTATTATTCTCATTCGAAAAATTAAATTGTGGTTAAATAATAATCATGTTTACATAAAAAATAATATTAATTTTTTTTTTATTCTATATTTTTTTTTTTTATGCACAGAAATACATTGACGGAAATCGTCTAGAGAATAATACTAGGTAGTGATTTTTTTTCACTCTTGGTAACTGATAATAACAACATTTAGTTATTTTTGAATAACGGTTAATCATAATTTTCCTTTAATGTGAAATTTCCTATTCATATTGTTGTTTGGGATTCATTTTGGTCTGAAATAACGTTAAAAATGATGTAAACGTCGGCTGCTTTCCCTCAGGATTAATTTTTTTCACGATTTTCCCAAAAGACAAATAGCTTTAGTAACTTAATTAGAAATTAAAATGGTCGTTTTATATTATTCAACATTCAAAAGTTATAAATAAAGAAGCCTGAGAAACATGAAATAGATTTTAAAAAGTAGAAAAATTAAAAAACAGTTTTTGAAACTTAAACCAAACTCTCATAGCTGAGTAAAATCACAAAAACATAAAATTTAAATAATGTGTAGGTGTTCAATCAAATGCAGGCATTAGTATAATTCAACAACATTTTAATAAATATGAAAAAGATGATTTTTATTTTTGTTTATTAATAATGAGTATTTACCGTAATATTTTTATTGAAATACAATACCTAATACCTAATTAAATCACTTCTTACTATTTGCACAGACTTGTTTGATTTGAGTTTTGAAATCAATATCAATAAAATAAGACTATTTTATCTAATTGTATTTTATTTCATGCACATATGAATAGTGGGCCTCACCGAGAAGACTCATGTGGGGTCCCAGAAATTCTAAAACAAATTATATAAAAAATACACTTCTATATTTTGTATAAATGATTAAAACTAAACTATTCTAAACTGTTTAGGGTAAATTGATTCATTATTATTTTTATAATATTATTAATTCATTAAAAGTTTGAAAGACACATTATATACAATTATCTATTCATTTAATGTGCAATTATTTTTTTCTTATAAATTTAATATAATATTATAACGAGTCTATCTCTTACGATGAGGTTAGCCAATGATGGTCCATCATTTCTCCTTAATTAATTACTGTCCTATATCGCATGTTAATTTATTATCTTATTAGGTACCGCCTTTGTAACTTGATCTTACACCCGTTTGAATTTGATAAATAAATAAATGTCGCTTTTATGCGTTGTAACCTCTTTTTTGGTTCTAAAAATATATAGGATTACATTACATTGAAAATGTCATGCCGTTATGGTATAGGTATTAGCGCAGAATGTTTGCAGGGAACTAAACATATTTGAAAACTTAATTTAAAATTATTTTTGCAAAATGTTATTTTAGACAAACAAAGTATCTAATACAGAGAAATCTTTTATCGAAATGTTGCGAAAAATGACATTGATAAATCATACGGCGGAAATGTTAGACACGATCGTATTAACTGCGTTGTTGAACGTAGGACAATGTCTAGCAATTCGTTCTCGTGGAAAGTCGATCAATGTTTTTTAATGAGTAAAAAACTTTAAAAAGTTTTTATTACAACTTCTCTCGTTACACTGCTTCATTGCGAATTTTATTTTTTTGCTTTGCCCAACGTACATGATAATTTTAAACCATCACGTTTGCTGTCAAAACGACACTTTAACCCGACGATTCATTTGTCACAAGTTTTTTGTTGCTTCATACTAAACACCATAGGGTTATACAATATACATAGTATCCTTTTTGTCGTAAAGTGTACATACACACAACGAAAATGCGTATATGCCGGTCTCGTGAAAACCGCTCAACGTTTAATGGAAAGACGTTATATTATTATGTTTTTATTTAAATTTGGTTTTGTCTGTCTCTTTTATTTTTACTAATTTATTTATTGTAGGTATATTTTTGTGGAGAACTTACGACCAATAACAATAATGTTTACTTCATGAATTATTTGATAAATTCCTATGTACATAATAACAATAATTTATTCATTCAAATTTAATGTACAGCGAATAACAGTATATTTAATTTAATAAATACTTTTAAAAGCTTTACTATAACATGTCTACGCAAAGTGGAAAACTCTCAAATAGATTGGTTTCAGTCAAACGAATTTTGTATTTATTAAATTGATGTCGTCTAACGTTCTCACTTGGATATACGACGTTACAATTATTTACGTTTAGAAAAGACGTTTTACCCTACCATCGTAATATTTTAATGGTTTTTTTCTCGGAACAATTTCTTGAAAACATTAAGTTCATCATGTATCTATTCCCGTATCTACAGAAATGTAAAATATTTGAAATTCATTGCAATATTCAAAGCGATACATTTAAGGATATGTCAAACGTTTATTTTTCAATGACATCAATAAAATAATACGTGTGCAGTATGAGCCATGTGATTGTGTTCGTAGTAAACAATCATCAATGTACGTGAAGCACATACCATAACGCGTATCATCCACATGCTACTATAAGTCCATGTATTTTGATCAGAGTCAATTTAATGTAAATTTCTTGATAAATTCATATTATATGTTTTCGATGTTGTATAACTAATTATTTTTATTGCCATCATTGGAAAACCATGAATATTATGTCAATAATATTTCCATTTTAAACAAATACCTTTCTATTTTTATTTAGAGCAATTGTTTGCAAAATTTTTTATAAATATATAATATTCAATATTCTTATAATAATAATAATAATAATAATATTATTAGTATGCATCGAAATTAAGGTAAATATTTGTTTATTTGAAAAAAAAATATAATATTAATATTTATAATTTTTATATTGATTTTCAATACCTATACAACTTCTAAACCATTGTGTTCAAAATATTATTTTAAACTGTATAAACAACATTGATTTTGATTGTTCCGTTAAATTATTACAAATAATTAACCACAGTGAGTTAAAATATCCACTAATTGTCCACCTAATTCAATTTCACTCAAAATAGTTTTTTTATTTCATAATTCTATCGACTTATTTCTGTTTCAATATACGTTTTAATAATTCCAATATCACTTTATCCTATTGATCGTGTTCTGACCAATTATATATTTTTGTTCAAATTCATCCATCAATTCTATAACTAGTATAATTACATTAATTGAATTGTGGTGACCACAGAGCGTTCTCCTTACAATACAGTGGTGGTTATGCTAAGACAGATTTATGACTTGCGGTATACCTTCCATTAACAAAATTACATAAATACTTAAATAAAATATAAAAATTATTTAAAATACTTAGTTCAAATTATCTTTTTATTCGATTTCAACGACACGTAGTCTATAAATATTTTATTAAAATTACGGTTAATAAGAATAATATAATTGTTTTATTGGTTTAGACTAGCAGGATATTATGTTGACTATGTTAGGTTACATGCACATTATTCCTGTTGTCCTCTCACACTAGGTGGCGGCCAAAGCCTCAGCTATTATTGGGGACCTATAAACGTGTTCGTGGATAGCATACTCCGGCACGCAGTACCACTGTAATTCCACTACCTGTTGAGTCAATATATATATATATGTCGGGTCCGTGTTGAAAAAGTGATTTTTACCACTTTGCCGACACCACATCGGCCGAGACGTTTATTCGCGTGCCGACATAAATCACGGGAATGTGCGCACGCGTGTATAAATATACTTCAGACGGAGATTAAAATATTTTTTTGATTGTGACATCAATCGTGGTGGCACAACAACTTAAAATATATACAAATTAAATTTATAATTACGATTATAAGTAATCCATATTTTATTATATTATAATCTACTACAGTAGTTCCCAAACTGTGGGTCAAAATTATATTTTTGGTGGGTAGCGCTATATTTTTAAATAATACATACCTAGGTACTTTTCATTGATGTTCTAAGTTCAAATTTAGTTTTATCGTCAATCGTTATAATATGTGAATGTGACGATTACGAATTTACAGCGACAGTGTCAAAACGACGCAACCTGATTAATAGTTATTGAAAAGATAGCAATTGATTCACTAAAAAAAAGTCATTCATTGATATTGTAGGTCCCCAAATTTTAAAAAATTCCCAAAATTGGTCGTACAATAAAAAGTTTGGGAACCTCTGATCTACTAGTTAAAGTTTATATATTTTATAATGTATTAATGTGTGATAATTAATGTATAATATTTAACATATTATTACCTATTAACAATAAATAATTATAAATATAGATTTTATATATATATATTACCTTTGTTTGCATGGTTACACAATAATTATAATTAATTTTAAAACATTTCTTTATCACTGTTATTTTCCTTAAATAGTTTAAAGTGGTTCATTTAGAGGCCGTAATTTATTTCAGTAAAATTTTGTCTCGTACATAGGTAGTACTTTTGCAGATTATTTGAACCAAATTTAAAACTTGAACATGATTATAACTTAGTTTTACATATTATCACCTGTATACTTACTCTTTACCGGTGTATTTACTGTCCTTGTGTTGGAACATAATCATATGAACGAACAAATACTATTATGTAATTCAACAAGAACTAGCCAGCTGCAATTAATTAAGGCAATGGTTTACCACGCTCTCTAAACGATTAATCCCTCGTGGTGATAATTACAATAAGTTCTTTCTTGTGTACATCATGGTGATATAAGTATTCTATGTGGCTAAAATATTTCTACTTGATTGACTTGTCACGGAGTTTGTCGAATTTAACGAACATTTTTTATTTTTACGGTAATAATATGTAATATAAAACTACATTATAAGGAAGGTATACGATTTTATATAATATTAAAAATTTAGTCGTGTCAAAATTGTAAGATAATATAACAAATGTTGGGGTGTATTGTAAAGTGGATTAATTTTCAAATGGAAAATGTTACGATTTTCAACTATACCCATAATACATGTTTACCCTACATTACAGTTGTTCCACGATTTTCGTCAAACTAACATATATTGTACAGCATATGAAAAATTTGAAAAAAAATAAGTAGGTTAGTGCACATGCTCTTGGGATTTTATAAGAGTCGTTGTCGTGGAGGATCTGAGACTTAAATGGCCAAGGATCATCTATTAGGGTGCTATTTCATTAAGTACGACTATAGTCGTGGCGACGGGTCTCTCACGGCGCGGGATGGGTAACACACCGACAATCGTGACCCGGAATACATTAACGCCCGACCGTGGTGACCGAATATAATTTCCT
Organism: Nasonovia ribisnigri; assembly: GCA_027563435.1. Lineage (NCBI taxonomy): Eukaryota > Metazoa > Arthropoda > Insecta > Hemiptera > Aphididae > Nasonovia > Nasonovia ribisnigri. The sequence continues at coordinate 146,047 of JANEHU010005186.1, read as the reverse complement.
CGGCTGTCAGAGGTCGGAAAAAATGCTCCGGGGACTTAAGTAATTTTTATTCAGTCGTTTTTTTTTTTTTTAATTATTGCAGTCAACAATTATTATTATAAATTAACATTATTTGTATCATTATTATTGTTATCGTTGTATGTAGACCATTTTTAAACGTCAATAATTATACCATCCCAGTAGACAAACAGCTCGAAAGTCTGTTATTACGTCTACCCTAAACTAAGATGGTACAACATGGTGTTGTAATCATGGTGTTCATGCGGACCATTCAATTGTTATATGCTGTGAGCATGATTAAAAAGATTTTTATACTGTCTTTAGCCGTGAGAAAAAGCGTAAAACTGTTTTGTTTTGTATTCATTACACAGATTGATCACCAAGAACTAAACCTTTTATCTTAAATTAAAAAAGAAGCTTTTGATCAAATTCGTTGCAATCAAAAAGAATATATTGAAATTCCAACGTGCATTTTAATTATAATACTCATAGCATTATAAAAATGAGAAGGGAAATATAAATAGTGAATAAGAAAAAAATTTCAATATCTCAACCAAATACTACGTCTCAGGTCACGTATTACTTGAATACATTATTAGATTCTGATCCAATTAGTTCAGTAACAAAACACTAAGTTTCATTGAATTATTACGGGCCGTTAAAAGAAACTTCGTCGTCTGAATAAATTAAAGAATTAATCCGTAATACTTTTACATTTAATGATTTATAAACTGCATTTAGTGCATTTGTTGCAGTTTATCTTCACACAAAAATATAATTAAAATATTGTAAATACTCACATCATGACTTAATATAAATTGTGAATTAATTTGATTGCAAAATACAACAAGTATATTAAAATTTTGGCTTTTAAAGTTTGTTCTAAGTTTTTGTTTCACATTATGTAGTTTATTTTAGTGATATAAATTGCAACAAACTATATATATATGTATATTTTATTTTAGTCTGCAGACGTTATAGTTACATTATAATGACCTTAGAATATTTGTTCTATTATTTTATTACTATAAAAGTACTACACGGAGTTCTGCTACTTGCCACTAATTATAATACTTTACCATAATATTATGACACATTAATTCAATTCCTCAATCAATAAAATTAACATATCACCAAAAGTAAATATGTAGTTGTATATGTGTATACGTGTTATTATAGTGCATTCAAGAGTAAAAAAGATGTATTTATTATTTTTTTTTTTATTTACAAATATTTGATATACGAAACTTTGTTTCAATATTTCAATATTTATTTTTATAAACTATGATTATATCATAAAATTATAATACATTTTTGTGGAGTAATAAACATTAAAAAAAAAAAATGTATTCCATAAATTAAAGTTACTTAGTCAAGAAATGGAGCAAATTGTAGCAACAAAATTAAATAATATATCCTATAAAATAAACGTAATTTATCCATATGAACAAATTACAATAATGAATATACATTTTAAAGTTAAAGTTTTGCATTTTTTTCAGAAGAAACTTATGAGCAATTTCAATTTTAACATACCAACAAAATATTATTTTTCACTTCATGGATAATATAATAATGGAATCGCAGCTTAAAAATAAGGGTTTCATTTTAATTCATAAAATAATTTATTCAGACTCATATTCATTTAAAAATACAATTAAAGTTTTTTTTTTAATCGGGTACCTACTGTGTACCTATAATGTTATCTTGATATTTATTTTTCGTTACAAAATGTTTTATGATAATATTTGATTATAATAATTATTTATATTAGGCATAGGTAAATTATAGTTGCATGAATATGCAACTTATATATATTGTGAAAACATATCAATATAAGTAATATGAATTCACTGTTCAATGATCCTTATAATGTTCCCGAATACCAGATTAGTCATTTATGTATTTTAAAATTAATAACAAATCTGAACGGATTGTTATTTTAATGAACCATATTATATTTTATTCAGACTCCTAGTATTGATTAATAGTATATTAATAACAACGTATCTAATGTATAACGTTGACAGTGCTTACATGTTATACATGTATTAATCTTTTTTTATCGTTTTTGATAGTGTATTTGTTTATAATATGACGACATGTAATCATTTAAATTACCGACGACCAATCGTTATATTTTTACGTTATTTTTGTTTTGTATATGTTGGAGGGTTCACGTTAAGTTTTATATCATGTATGAAAATAAAACAGCGATTTAATGAAAATCTTTGATTAGGTAGGAATAAAGGTAATAATCATAATAATCGAGAAACCCCATTTCGTTTCACGACTCCATTAGAAAAGAAACAAGGAACACAAATGTATATCGATGTGGGTTATTTGAATCAAATTGGAATTCTTGATTTCAGAGTTATCCAAAGTAAGTTTAGCTTAACGTACCTATTTGCAGTATTACTTGAGAAATTAAAAAAAAAAAGTAACCAAACATAAAAAGGTATGGCGTTTGACAAAAATATAATAATATATTATATGATAAATTGATAATTTTTAACGTCACGCTTCCAAAAAAGAACAGGGTTTTGTATACAGTTCACAGAACACCTCGATCGCTATGAAAAAAAGTAATAAAACGATTTTCGGCCTACATATTCAAAAGATTCTTCGGCCATTGCGGACAGCTGTGTGCTGACCCGTTAACCGTTAAAGTCGCGAAAACTCGTTGTGTACAAAAGCTAAATCGGACAAAACTGAAACCTTTCTCGTTTCTCTGTATTTTTTTCTCGACCGTTGCTGTGTGTGTGTGTGTGTAAGTGTGTGCGAGAGAGAGAAAGGAATGTTTATACAGAAAGAGAGAAAGAACAATATATAATACATACGCCACACAACGCGCACGCACATTCGCGTGTGACCATTCCGTCGTGACAAATGAACAAGCTGACTCCACCGTTTGGAAAGACAGAGAATAGAGTGAGATAGGGTGGGTAGACAGAGAGAGTGAGAGAGAGCATCGAAGAGGGGAAATAGCAAGAAGTTTTCTGAGAAAGCCGAAAATATACGCACACTTGGGGTATATTGTGCCCGCCACCACGTTGCATAGATATATAGTGTCTCGGGCCGCAATATGTTGTACCAAAATAAACGATGCAGCACTGATAAAAGACGCGTACACTGCGAATAACACATAAAGATCTTATATGTACATGCCGAAAACACGGTTATGGTCCGTATGTTGTTTTTATCGTGTACGCGTAAATCCTCTGCACAAATTATTACACGTACGAACATATTGTACGCTAACCGGGGGTTGAGCAGCCGAACGAGCTGACGCGGTATCTCTACAGGCAGTGCCAGGGCATATCATCATCGGGCCCGTAAACGTTACCTACCATAGGTACACCTACCTGTAGTCCGACTGAACGTGCAGTAAGTGGTAACGTGACCCTGCGACCCCGTGGTATTCGGCTGATTGTATACCGCGGTCTCGGTCAAACGTCGGTACAATTGGTGTGCACGAATCGCCGCCCGGGCGGAGTTGGTTGGACCACAATTTATTATTGGTAATAGAAGACTTATCAATTTTTAGGCCAAGGGAGTGGATATGTAACGGTCCACTGGAAAAATAACATATAAATATGATACACATGCCCGTTATACAGCTTTCTATCGCCAATAGCCGTCCACCCGCAAAATATACCATCTTGCCGTGGCTTTCGTACGAACATGATGTGAACTGCCTTATTATAATATATACCTACATAACCGAGAGCAACATAAATAATAATTGTAGTAAACTTATTAGCACATGAGTGAATCGAAGTATTTTAAACTCAAATGTATTATTCATGTATATGAGATACAAAAATTCAGAATTTCGGAGTGTTAATTGAAGTAAAACTTCCGACCCTCTTATGTTTTTGTAAATTATTGAACATCGGCCGTACGATTTTCCACAGATCTTTTAAAATCTGCAGATGCAGTTAATTTTTTCAAGTATTACCTATTCCTGAATGCAGGGGTCACAATTATAATTTTAGTCAAGACTATAAATCCCTCCCAAAAAATAATTCATAGTGATAACTCGTATCGTATTTTGTTTGAAATTACACGGATCAACAATCTAAAATAAATAATTGGGGTCTAAAATTTAAAACCTAAAAAAGAAAATACTTTGCCACGTTTTGTAGCCGTACGTCACGCAGGTACTGCAGGAGCTGTCCATTGTACGTATCCGCGGATTTCACTGTCACCAAAGGTTACTATTATCGGAGTGAATTGTTGGTGTTTATCGTGCGAACGGACGAAAGCAAAACCATGACAATTTGCACCGACACTCGAGGTTTATTCGGTTTCGTTGTTTATCCGTAACGTAAGGTGAACCTTATATATTATAATAAAATCATAGCGTGTACGGAGTGCCAGGAATTCACAAGCTGTCTCGATGCGATGTGAACCACGCGATGTCTCCAGTATTAATTTAGCAATATTATCGTCGTGCACACCGTAAATGAGCTGATAAAAAACGCGTAAACGTACCATACACACGGGAGCAGCCCTCTCATCGAGCGTATCGCGTATTTTATAATCCGATTTTTCAATCCCAGCACGAAAATTACCCCGTCCGCCACCGAAAAAAGATTTTTCCATTTATTTCGGTTCAAACCACATCCGTCTACCATGCGTCACCTTCGTTTACAGACAGGCGAATATTTTTCACGCAAACGACGCCTCCGTAAACGGTCTGGCGGGTGACACGGTCGTTGAGTTTACAAATACACGAGACGGCGGCGCCCTCTTCCCATAACCTATTTTATGTTACCCGCTCTGTTAGCAATCCAGCGTTACTATCATACTGTAAGATTTTTTGCGTTTTTATGTGTACCCATATTTTTTTTGATATTTCATACGAATAACGTCGATGGTAATAAGATACTCAAATGTAAAATATTTATATGATGAAATTCCGTTGATTTTTATTCCCCTTTCTGAACTATTCGATATTAAAGTTCACAAAATCATTTTGTTTTTGATAAATAGTATAATATATATAATATCGCCGAATATTTTCATTGATTGATTTTTAAATATAAAGTATGACAATGCTCTGACAATTTAATTAATATTACAGTAAAATAGTGGAATAAATACAAATAAAAATAAACAAGTATTCGAATAAAAAGGAAGCAACAAACAAATTAAATTCGTGTAAATACTAAAACAATTATGGAATGTGAATAACTTCTGAGAAAAATAAACATCTTTACATAAATGCCCTCCTAAAAATATTATAAAGTGAATAGTATCTTAAGTGCTCTATTGTGTAAGCGCGTTTCTGTTTACAAAAACACATTCATTTTCAATACTAATGTCTTACATAATATCGATTTTGCAATAGTACGAATAACGATTTTGTGTTTTTTTTTCTTTACACACCACTCACGTAAACACTGCTGTTGTTATACTATAATGTTCATAATTATTAATACAGTATGTTTGAGACTTATTTCGTTCAAAAACATGAATATCGACTTGAAACCATATTATAGTGGAGTAATTGGCTTGAAAATATCGAGGAATTTATTTGTAATGTAAAAACGTTTAGTTTGAGAACTCTTACCATGTAACGTCATTAATACTATGTAGGTAGTAGGGAGGCGTATATGCATCATGTACCATAATGACATTTTCGACTAACCGAGTACGACGTACCTAATTATTAAATTATCATGTACATGTATTGCAAAATTCAATCAAAGTATAAAATAGTACAAAATAATATCGAGTATTAAAAACATAAACCTTCTCTTTTAACTAAAGCCTTTATCAAAATTAATTACCTTTTGCGCTAGGTACAGACATTTTATTTTTCTAACCAATTATTTCTAAAGTTTTGTTTATCACCATATAATCTGATTTTTACTAGGTATGATATTATATACAATTAAATGGTGTCTTATTAATATATATTTATATTTATGATTAATACATTTTCTCCAAATTGGAAAATGTAGATTATTATTTTATTTTTAATATGAACAATTGAATCGTATAAATAAAGTTAAGTTTTATGTCATTAGTTAATATAGGTAATTATGATATATTTATTTGAGAGACACTAAAATGATACTCATATTATTAAACTAGAAACATAAAGGAAAATGATTGTTTGTAATATCATTGAGAATATAAATTTAACAATTGTAATTCAAAGAGCTTGATTTTGCCAAGACTGGTGTTCATATCAAAAACACAATAAACTCATTGAGTGGAAAATCTTTAGGAAAATTATCAGAAGTCAACTAAGATTTTTGAATAAATTCTCTTTAATATCTTCTGTCAGTGTATCTCAATACAAACAATATTATATAAATGTGAGTTTCTTTTGATGTCCCACTTTCGACGGACCATCACGCCTGAGTTATTCATTTGTGTTGGACGTGCTGTGTTTATTCGATATGCCATCGAGAGATATCCCAAACCCCTAAACATTGGTAGATATAACGCGTCACCGAAGGGGCTATACTGGGTAACTATAATATTCGTATTCAACTCAGAAGGGCCTTCCCTAAAGGTGATTCCTCATTTCACCCTTTCCTGGAAGACACCAGAAGTAAAATTGGCAATCATATATCCAAGTGGTCGCTACGTTAGAGAAGATACACATACTTTAAAATACTTTAATTTTGAATTCCCAAACCGAAATGAAGAAAATTGATATCTAGTCGTTTAGTAGTATCAAACCTGCATTATTGTCCACAATTCAGAAGGGAGCCACTATACTGGTAATTATCTGGAATGAGTGGCACTACGTTTAGGTTACTGAAAATTGGTACCTATACAATTAATGAAAGTATGTAATTACTTAAAATATGTTAAATTGTTATTTATTAAACACATGAAAAATGTATATTGTGCGTGCTTTTTCTGTAGCTTTAAGTCTTCATAGAACAAATTTGCATCCCAAATGTTTAATAAAATTTTGTGATTTTGTGCTTTTTTTTTTCGTCGACTACAGATTACAGTTCGTAGAAAAATCAATTAAAAACCGTTCGGCTCAAAACTATAAACATTTTTCATTACTTCGTTTGATTGAATTCAGAGTTAGATTTGATTTTTGAGCTTTGGAATGAATTTAAAATTAGTTTGAAAATATTTATTTTCTATAGACGACAAACACTATACTGTGTAGCGTATACAAACTTTGTTACAAGCTGGTTCAATTGATTTCAGTTCGATCGTGAGAAATAACGCATGGGACGAATTTCTGGTAGGCAAAAACTATTTAAATGGTTTGCCATCTCTATTCCTTTGCGTTTCCAAAAAGTTTGGAACATAAAAACGTGAGCAGTTTCGATTGAACTTTTCACTACGACTTTTCCGGTGTATCTGAGACTCCCTGGTTTTTGATTGGTAATAATATTCTTTCATCCTTCCAAAACATTTGTCCCTGCACCAATTATTTTACAAATTCTCTCAGTTCCCCCGTCCTATCTCATTGCACGTTCACAACACAAATCTTGAACGCAACATTTTCATATAGTTTTGTATATAAATTATACAAATATATTATATATATATACACGTGTCATAAGTATATGTATGTATAAAATAATATATTTATCTTCTATACCATAAAATGTGTGCAATAGCCGTGCAAATACGCGTTTCCTCCGCATCAACGTCAATCCGTTGTTTTTTCCTACTCCGTCTACACCCTGCGATAAATGTATAACAATATATATTTGTCTTTACACTAGCGACGTCCGTAAAAGTATATAATGTTATATTATGGCCAAATATTTTTTTTTTTCTCACATTTGTATTAACAATGCTTTATCATTTCCAAGATATAAAAAAGTCCATAATTTATTCTGATCAAAACATTATTTACATTTTGGTTGTAATTATTTCATTGGATATTTATTATTAAGTTTTTTTTTGATATTATTTTGTGCATTTTGCATTTTTTAACGAAATTTTGTTTCTAAAACTTTTTGATTTTTGACTGGTGATGTTGAATCAAATGTTTAAAAAAATAAACATGCAATACGATTACAATCATTACTGTTTTAACTGAATACACAGATGTTTCATTCTAACCAAAAATCAATTGTAAGAGTAATAGTTATTAAATACAGTATTTAGTCAAATAATATATTTTTAATTTTCCTAGGGAAATGCCATGTATACAACATTTGTTTGCTAATGTTTATATTTTAGTGTATATGAAATATCAGTGGTAGGACAGATACTATTTAATTTTGAGCACCAAACTAGGATCAATCCATATTCGGATAACATAATATCCGGATTGAAGCAAACGTTATAATCCTTTTAATCAAGAATTAAATTACCAATCCAGATTATGATCATAAATCCGAATTATATAGAAATAATACGATTATTAGTTAGTTATTTAATTGTTATTCATGATAATATACTAAAACGATTAAATTACTATTATATTATCATAAATATTTTGTTTTAATAATTTTTGTATATGATGCATTAGTATATATTTAAATAATATCAAACAGATATTATATTTTTAAAAATGCATAATGTGCACATTCATGTTTTAATCATTTAATTAATCATTTTAAATTGTACAAGTTGAGTATCTAGTGTATATAGTATACTTAAATACCTTACAATTATCAGATTTAGAAACTTTCCTGTTTCTACTTTTTATTTATAGTACATTTTAGAAAAATAAATGAATTGGAATTGAAAAGGATTGGACCCAAAAATCCAGATAAAACTGATTGAATCTGAAATTCAAATTATATAATTGAAATTCGGATAACGGATTGATCAAAATATTGATCAGCATTAACATCATATATTGACTTATTATTTAGGTAATTTTGTATGGCAGCCTCTCAACATTTTTTGGTTTTAACATCGCGAAGTATTGATACAATATTTTTTTTAAATTTTGTTTACTGAAAATTTTTGTTTTATTATTTAATTTGTGTTCCTTTGTTTTAAAGATATTCGTAAACGCCACCCTCGTATCTTACTTTTTAATTGTGACTCAGTTGTATTATAATGGTTTTTTTTTACTTTGTTCTGGAAAATAATCAAGTCACAAGCTAATTTTGGGACTAGTCATTTTATTTTGGTTGCAAAATCAGTGTTCAGCATGTGTGAAGCTGACTGCATCATATTATCGTATTTAATATAATCGTTGTTCCTGTAGCTACATTATTAATGCAAATTTGAAACAGTGGTTAAAATTACAGTGTTATATAACATTGAATATATTACACTATATTTTCTACTATACCTATTGGATCTTAAATCAGAAGTTAGATGACCTAATCAAACTGTGATATGTGCATATTTAACTGTGATGTTCTTATAATCAAAGCTATGAGTTATGCGTGTGCCGTGTTAGTTAGGAATACAAATCGTTAAATTATATTATTTAAATATTTAAAAATCAATTTTATAACAATTTAACATTTACATAGTTTGTTGGATTAAAAAATACACTGTTCTAAAAAAATGAAACACGTAGATAAAAGTTTTTAAAATAAAATATACAGAAATAGAAGAAAATGTTTTAGTCCAACTATCATCATAATAGTAAATGGGTCTAATAAATTGGTAACATATTATTTTATTATTTTATTTACGACGATTAGAAACTAATACTGTCTCATTTATTATATTTACACATTAAATGACATTAGCAATTAATTGCAGCTATAGTTAACTAAAAAATAAAAATTAGAAAATAAAGAATACTTATCATTCTTATAATTATAACAAAAAAAGTTAAAAGTTTAAAGAAAAACAATATTCATAGGTCTATTACAATTTTATTAAGTCTTCTTAAATATTATAATTTTAAATGGAATGATAAAAAAATAAAAATTAATCATAATACTGTACATCATAGAAGTTTTCTTAATACAATAACAATTTTTAAATATCTACCTAACTATAACTATCTACACTATTGTCATTATTGATGTATAATTTTTCATTAATTAAATAATGCTTTAATATTTTATATCAAATTATCGATACAGTGATATAATTATGTTTAGAACTCATAAAATAAACAAATATTGTGGTAACAGACGAATACATAATTTTACATAGAAAAATACAATTATTTGAAATTTAAAATTGGTGTTTTGTGTTGTCTAACAAGTATATTTTTATACATAGATTATTTTTTTATTTTTTTATTTTTTTTTGTACCATTTTAAATATCAGTGTGAATATAAATGTTATTCTTAGCATATACCAAAGCCATAATAATAATCCTGGATTATATTTGAACATTATAAAATATCAAAACTTTAGAATTCACTAATTGTTCACCGTGTCATCGTCCATTTATAATCATCAATAATGCATACTTAATCCTAAATTATAATATAGGCATACAAATGACTCAATAATTTCACATTTTGTACAGTTCGATACCTAACGCACGAGTTAAAATGTTAAAGGGATTTAAAATTTAAAAAAGTAAAAATAAGTGTTAATCGCATATTTCGATATTGTTTCAATAGGCTGACGGCATTTGATATACCTAACTTGGTTCTATTCGCTAAGAAGAATAAATACCAAAAGTATGCTCAGCAATACACTATATAAATTTAGATTGGAAAAACATACTATTATTACTCCAGCACACATTATAATATTTTCACTGTCATACTTCTTATGCATAGCTATATTATATAAAATAATTAGTTTAAATCCTATAATAAATAATCATCAACGTACAATAAATATTAAAAAGTGTTCAGTGGGTAATAGTATCTATAATTTCGAAAACTTCGGACTAAAAATACCAAAATATCTGTGCACTTTCCTCCGAGAAATTTCCGACGTATGTTTTGGGATAGTTGGGCCAATCTTGAAGTAAAAATGAGTGAGTTTTAGTATCCATAAATGGGACGAGCTCGTTTTAAGTGTTTTTCTTTACACTCGCGTTTCTTATGCTCAAGCTTAACAATTATTTAGAGTGCATCAAATCGATATAGTTCGTGTCCGTCCATCAGATATTATAGAAAACACGTTTAAAATGTTATAAAACGATATTTATGAAGTCCATCGTACATAATATTGTATTTTAATATATTATTTGGGCACACCATAAGAATCATAATAAATGTAACCATATCATTTCTGATTATAATTTAATTATAAAATAAGCAACAAACACAAGACATGGTCTCTGAATGGAAAATGGAAAATTTGTCTGTACAAATGCTATATAGATATATATGTAATTTTAGATTTTATATGTTATCGTAGACGTCTTGTAACATATTATTTAATAAATTATATTTTTGTGAACATGATTTTCTTTTAAAAAATATTTATTTTTAGATATTGGGTATATATAAATAATTAATTTTGAAACTTGAGCAAGCCAGGAAAAAATATCTAAAACTGAACTTAAAAAAAACTTTTAAAAAAATGTGATAATCTAAAAGTTTTTGGGTATTATAATTATGAACTATACAATATATTCAAACGTCCCTGTTGGGGGTAAATAATCTCATTTGATCTATATGGTATATTTAAGATAATTAATGTTTACTAGTTATATGGAAACATTTGGAAGTATATGAATGGACACCAATTTAAAATAAAAAACCTAATTAACCACTGAGGTAACTATAAAAAAAAAAAAAAGAAGGTATATTATATTATTTTAGTTATATGACTGGACTACTAAAGTGTCATAAAAATAAATTTACATAATATTATGACTTTAACAATACATTATTCAGTTAACCAGCATAAAGTTTTATAGGAGAATTTTCAAAAAAACGTTAAAGACATATGCTTTAACTATAGGTTGGTACCTGCCAGTTCTTTAAGTATGTAAATTATTATTCCACTATTTTTAACATTTTTGAATATTTTTTTTTCTACAAGAAAAGACCCAAGAAAATAAAACAAACACAAAGTACCATCTTGAAAAAAATGTTTTATTTTTTAAGGTACTGTACCTATATTATTTTAAAATGAAAAGATGGATGATGAGTGTATACCGAAAAAGTGTTTACAGAAAGGAAACAGTTTTAAGACTGAGAGATCGTATCATCTGATTTGAAACTGAAATTGTCCAGTCCATTAAAATAAAGTCCAGACGAATAAAAGTAATAAATAAAAATTGAGGAAACTTTTTTGTTATTCAAAATTAAAGTTAATCGTTTTGTTATGTTTATCTTAAATTAATGATTATAAGTTGGATTAAAATATATAATAACAAGGCAAGTCGTTGTATAAATTCGAATTGTAATTTCAGATAAATTACATATTCGGTGTACGATCTAGAAGTTTTCTTTTTTGAGAGTTAATACGCTGAGAAGAAAACGATCGGATGACAATGCAATGGTACTGCAGATGAAGGTCTACGGGCGTAGTGGCAGATAATTTATTCACCTTGGCCATTAAATCCGTCGCAAAGACGTTTTTAATTATAAACTTCTCACAGCGATAGCCACTACACACAATATATATTCCCTGACGACTCTCCGTTTGTTTTAGACGTAAAACTCGGAAAACGACTTTATGAAATAATAATAATAGGAATAATAATAATAATAATAATAATAATAATAATAATACTTTTGGAACGGCAGATCCCTGCCGACACAAAAGAGAACCCTCGATGGGAACTTTGTACAAGTGCACTATTATAAATTTACATATGGACAGCATATATTTGCGCTTTGGTCTTAACGGTACTCTCACACCTGTAACGATTATAAGAACAACGGAGACAACTGACAGTGCCAACCCTTTGAACATGAGATTAATAATCACTGGTGTAAATGAAAAAAAAATAATGAGACAAAGTCCCATTCCCTCCCAGCGGCAATCAAATCATAAGGTGAAATTTTTGAGTGAATATTATTTTTCCAGGTCAGCAATGATCTTATCTCAATGCCATTAATCATAAATGCGTAAAAATATCTAATTTCGTATTCGTAACTTGCGTCAAAGTACCGTGCGTCTTTTCATTAAAATATATCACTTGAATAAAACAGGCAGAGCACGGGTTTTTAGTGTGGTTTTTATTTATGATTATTAATTACTTAGTAATAATATATTGTTAATAAAAAAAAAAAAAATAAATACATAGCACGAAAATAATGTGTTTTAAAATTTAAAATGAATATGATTTGATATTGGTAATAATTATATGGCTTCTTTTTTTATAACGATTTAACAAACAAATAATTTAAAATTACCGACTCATTTTTTTCGACGGAAAATGTAAAACCTCGATGATTAATGCAATTAAAATGACTAATCAAAAATAGATATTATACAACCATTTTAACTTTCAAGTTATTAATAGAACAATTCCTCATGATTGTTTTTCAATAATATTGCACTAGGTATGATGTAATTTATGATTTCTAAATAAAAAGCGATTTGCATTACTTATAAGAATATAATATCCTTAAATATTAATTTAAACAAAAAAAGAGTCTAATGGTTTGAAACATCACCTCTCTTGGAAACATTTTGTTGTGATATTAGAATAACTCACAGTGAGATATTCCACTATATATAAAACTATGTATATATATTACCCTGAGATGGATTATTATAATTTTATTTCCAGGAAAAAAAAATAAGAAATATTTTATCAAAATTGTATGTCTGTGATGCAATCCAATGCGTATTGTATGAGGTTATAGAATATTGTATCTTATTAATATTATATATTATTATATTGCTATATTATACAGAAATAGGAAGGAGCAAAACGGGTATATACATAACACATAATCAGATTGAATAATATTTGTCCTTTATATGGCATATTTTATAAAATAATCTTAAAAATGAATGCTCGATAATATTAAGTATTATAATATTAAACTTTTATTTATTATTGCATACCTTATTATTAGAAGTAAAAAATAATTATATACCATTAAAATTAAGTAATAACTATGTAATAATAGGTACGGTGATTCCATATCATAAGATATTAGGTCATTTTATGCATCGACATTTTTAATACCATTTAATAATTATTTATCATGCCAGTCTTATAGATATACTCGGAAATACTGTTACCATGACCACAGTGTGTACGATGTAGAGAAAACCACTTCTCAGATACCTGTACCAAGCTACGTGACTCTCCAGCTAGATGTGCTCTATGCAATGTTAGCCACACCGTCAACTACAAAGGTGGCCCCGACTGTAAAATGTTGTAATCATCCAATTAGGCAAAATCCTCCTATACCTACTTCTTCGCCTACTACTAAAGCCTCTTTTGCAGGTACCAATTAACCGTCTTATAGACAAATCACTTCCTCTGGTCAAAACTGTTCTCATCATTCTTCAAGTATTGAAATATTATTAACCTCATTCATCTCCAAATTCTAGGAATTATTTTCCCTTCTTCAATATTAAGTAAGTCCCAATCATAAATAAATGAAATATCTCTACTCGTTGTAATTACGCTATATCACATTGTTTACTTATCTTGTGCAGTTTTCCATTATCTAACTATTCATATTTTGCGCTCTTTTATATTTTATATAATATTCATATTCGATATATATGTTAATTTAGTTACCGTCTACCGACATTATCTGTCATTGTTTGTTCAATCTATTAATTGTATGTAAGGTCACTGATCTCTTATCTTTGTTTATTACGACTAAAAATTATTTTATTGACGATATTAATAATAATTTATGTTAATATAATTATTGTTGAGCTGACATAATTATTACTAGAAACTAAATTTAAAAAAAAACTTATTTATATAACATTTAATACTATATTAATTTAGTTCACTATTGTACGTCGTACTATCATTTGTAAATGAAGTTAGTTATTATTCTTGAAGATTATTATGTGGAAAATGTTTTTCAGCCAACACATTCGACAGTTAAGCCATGGTATTATTTATGCGAAAAAATCTCGATATCATAATATGTTAATTATATTTATCTTAAGTAATATTCAGGTACTTGTAAGTTGTAATACGTGGGTAAAGAAAATAGATAATCGCGTGACCCGGTGTACAATATTCCACAAGGGTAGATGGAATGCCAATACTTATGGGCTACCGTATAACATATATGAGTACATCAGTATAATATAAATATAATGTATACATATATATAAAGGAACTCTTGAACATAAAGCTTCGATATAGTTTACAGTCTCTGGATATACAAACATACATAATATTTATATATAAATCTGTATACGCATTGAAGGCCCTACCGGGTGATTTTGGACGAATTACAAGCCATACTTGCAATTCTATAATATTAAATATACATTGAAATGGCTAATAGGTACATATTTTTGGAACAATACCTACTTATTGTACTATTACACCTATAGTGATAAAACCATTTTTTATTACATTTCAACAAGTCCCAAAAATGTCACTTATTCTTTCATAACCTACGAACAAATGTATTTATTTTTTTCATTTTCATTTTCATTTTTTTTTTTAGTTTATTTATATGTTGAGGTTTATTGCCATAAAAAAACCACCCTGTATACTATAAATTTATATTACTACACACACCTATGTTCGTATTTTTTCTTCGGCACTTTCCCAATGACACAAACTAGGAACATTAAAGATACGCTCTGTTCAATATCAAATCGAATGGGCCATATATTTTTTTTTAAACTACCAAACCCGATTTTATGGATTTGCCCGCAATTTCGTAAATTATGTGCCTGAAATATGTATTGTGTATTTGTGTTACTTAAATTAAGTTTTTTGACGGTTTCATATAAAAACCATTTTATTTTGATAAAACACACCTGTTATTCTGTAATTACCCATTTATCCCAATCAATAGATCATATTATAATCAAGGTTACCTATCCTTATAACTATAATCGTTCGTATTGAAATACAATTTATGATGCAATTAATAATTTATTGAAATTTGTATGCATATCGTTTATTAAATATTTATTTCACTTTTAGTCCCGCATTTTCTAAACAGTATAATGAATTATTATTTGGCATTAAATAATCGTAAAGTAGGTTTGATACGTTTTCAATATTATACTAAATTTATGATTGTGTATTAATTTATTGTTATTATACCTAATATTACAAAATAATGAATACCTAGTCAATACAATTGATTAACTTAATTAAAGAGTTGAGGTCTTTAAATTAATCCTAAATAAACAGCATAGATACCTTTTTGTTTTTACATTCTGAGCGGAGTGATGAATGTATTGATTTTACAATGATGTGGGTTTTTTTATATACATATTTTTTTAATTTTCTGTCATCAACGTGTGGGACAGTAAAACTATTTCGATCTCCTTCTATAGGAAACTGAATCTAGTTGGTGCATTAGAGTGATCAAAAATTTAAAATTCCTTATAGTTTTTTAATGAGAAGGTAAAAACAAAATGCAAATTAAGAAATAACGGGTAATTTTACGCAAAATCGATCTTGATATTGTAGCTTGAAGTGCTTAAATAAGCCTGACCTTTGAAGTTCTAGCAGAACTTAGATTAAGGTTCCATATGACCCATCTGGTCTTATAATTTATTTCTATATACATATTTTTGTCTTAACATGAAACTGAAAAGAGAACGGAGGAGGTGGATCTGTTCTTTGTAGATATATTTTTTTCTTATAGATGAGGACCCCACAAGCCGTTTATCTAAAGTGATATCTAAATATTGTATCACAGTTCTGCCAGGTCTTGGACGGTTACCTAAAAAAAAAATGACAAACAAACTGGACTAATCTGCAAACACGCGTGTTTTCACATATTTTATGATAAAATAAAATGAAATAACATTTTAGCTAAATATTGTTGATAAAATTATGTTCTTAGACTCAAATATATCATTTCTATCACCGTTTTTAGATACTTAATTGTTACGGAACATGCACTCACACACTCACACCACAGGTCGTGTAAGCAACATACAATACTACAAAACCCAAAACAGAGTCTAGTAGAGACTGTAACAATAGACAAGACACGCACAAGATGCATGTAGAACAACGGCCAGAAATGTGCAGCAAAACGGAACCAATCACAAGCCATATTAACACCTAGTCAAACATAATATAAATACGGGTACATTCTATCCAAGTTACTGTAATAATAATCGCAGTTAATTATACAGATATCTCACCACTATTTATACATCTATTTAGGATAAAATATGACAAATTATGTATCTGGATAAGTCTACAACGCGAGATTTTGAAACTTTATTGATAATTAATTATACATTTATACATAAGAAAATACTAACATCTTAAAACGGCGTTATAGATAGGCAATATCGCTACATTTCAGAATTTTCATTAGATATTGCCTACATATTTTGTTTGACAAATGACAATTAATAAAATATAACTGCAATAAAGTACCACGGTCCACTAGAGGCTTATGCATGAACATGAAACGGAATATGGCAAACAACCCCACCACTTTCGTTAAAATTAATGAAAGTAAATATATTATATATTAAAAGGTTAATAAAATCATAATTTATATAAGTATAATATAGAATTATCGTAAACATGTACACTGTACTATTGTTTTTATACTCGTACTGAGCATAATATATTTTGACTGTCAAATGTTCCTTTTTATAAGACCATTGATGCCTTTCAATAATCAATTTTGTATTAATGGTTCATTAAAATGTTAGGAAAATCTGCAATAATAAATAGTTACATTCCGAATTCATATGTTCACTGTAAATAATTGATATAATTAAAAAAATTAAAGTTATTTGATTCGCTGTATTAATTTAACATATTAAAGTGTTATTTAATTATTTAATTTAGGTTGTTCGAGTCCAAATGGTGCACTGTACATAAACCATACCCTTTTCTTCGATACTCATAGAATTTATATCTATTCAAACTTCGTTCGATAATTGTAAGTCCGTGACATTTAGGTACTTCACAATCAGCGTTTTCATTGCGACGATAATAATGAAAATATAAAAATATGTCTTTGTCTCATAAATATCTATTATTCTATATATTTTAGCTTTTCCCGGCATCGTATAAAATTGTGTTTTCTATTTATACGCCTGTGTTTGGTTTAAACATTGTATTTGCGTTTGTTTTTTTACTAATAATATATTGTAATGTATTCCACTTTCTATTCGTGTCCAATCATTATAATAGTAATAATATATATGATGTGTATCGTACATGTTAATTCACTGTAGAGAATGGTTGTAAATTTTGTTTTGATATCATATACAAATTTCGTATGTGTTAGAGTTTTATTAGTGCAATAAATCGTATTATAATAATATAATGTATCGAATGGTCGTGAAATAAATTAAACATCTATTTGACCTATAGCGCCATCAATAAATTATACTTCAACACAATATAAGATAACAATAGATCAGATTAAATCAAAATTAACTCAATTATTTTTTTTTTCATTTACTTGATATAATATATTAATAATTACTTTGTAAAATATAATGGATCTATATTGATATGATATGTAAAACTGTTAAACCATAAAACAAATTGGAATTAATTCATATTTTTTTTATATACAAAAAAAAATGTTTGGACATTTTAGTAAAATTCTGATAAGTATGGTAACAATTTAAATTCATAAAAAAAAAAAAAAAAAACTATTATTCATTACGAAAAATGTATATAGTTGTAGTGCACAATGTAGCTCAGTTAAACTGTTTTTGAAACTTAATACATTTTGCCACCACTAGCTTGGTCTGTACTACACACCTTTTTGACATCAATCACAAACATTTATTATATTATTCAACGTTGTATTGTTGGATATGATTTTGATTTTTGATATTTTTAGGATTTTAGACAAGATAGATACATGCGTTTTATTACTGTTGAACCAATAATAATATATAATTTGAATATGTGTGTTTTTAATAGAATGAATCATATTTAGTGTCTTGCTGTACACGATAAATACAAAAATGCCATCGTGATTCATCGCATGATATCATGTCATTTTGTCGAAGAAATATAGGTACAATGTATTGTGTGCAAATCATACACGGTGTGCTTTAAGGACAAAACAACGTCAAACACAACAAAAAACACTGTGGCCTCAGGTTAAAAAAATCGTTTTCGGAGTATAAATAATACGAAAGTAAATACTCAGACACCACGTATATTTTCTAATATATAGTTTTGTTAAGTTGGACATCCTTACTTATTTAATAATTTCTAAAAAATAACTTCTCTCATAATGACTGAAATGTCAACAAAAAAACTTCATACATAATATTACTTTGTTAAATTTTACCATCTTTTCAGAAGATTCAAATTAGTAATATTAAACAATTTTGTTCATCTTAATCATTATTGTTCAATATATAATCAATATTTTATTAAAATAAATTCTGACGCTAAGAAAAAATGTAACACCGAAAAACTCTTTTACAAATTAATTAATCATAATTACTAATTATAATATCTATATAATAATATATTATTATAATTTCTATATTGTAGAAAGTTTAGTCAGCAAGAATTTGTTTTAGTATTTTTTCTTAATTTCAGTTTGTGCAAAACTATGTTTATATATACCATCATATTACAGTGCCTGTGAAAAGAAAATATAGTACACAAGTTTTCGTCATGACTTGTGGTATGTAGCCGGCGTTGCAAACGGTCGATCGATATACAGTCGGTTTATCGGGCCGAATAAATGTTGAGTGTAATATCACTATTTGGAGGGCACAGACGAATGTTTCGATGTCTCCCTGTACTTCACGCCACGACGTAGTAAGCAATTTTCGTCATTTTCCCCGCCTCCAAGCAATAATAACTGTCAGTGATTTAACGAGGAAACCGCCGGTGTAGTCCAACACGCGTGTGATGAATTGCATTTTTTTTTTCTTACTTTGTGTTTCTTTTCTCGGAGATTGCATTTTCTGAAGAATAACTACGTGCTGACAGCAAACGATGGTGTTTCAAAATGTGAGATTTACCCCCCGAGATCTCGATTGAATTTTGAAGGACGGAGGTGTAGGTACAACAGAAGACTTAGAAACTGCTATTTGCGACGAGTCGACGACGAACCCATTATGCGTCACTCTCACTCGGCTAGAGCGCGATCGGTTCAATCGAGGAAACGTCATGTGCTGTATACTATCATGGTTGCTGTTTTTATCATTATTGAAGTGAATCTTCTTTACGGAGGGTACACACTGACGAAAAAACGATAGATTATTCCCGGCAGTGTTTTTGCGTTGAGAAATTAAATTAAGACAGACGTTGCCGTAGCAGAGGTGATTTGGTCCAGTTGCATTTCATTAACCTAACCTAACCAAACGACTACAGTGTGTGTGTAATTTAAAAATAATATGTGGTAACATTTATTATCGTTATTCATTATACGATATAATGTTGTAAGCATTTTCTGACTCTTTTATAATATATATATATATTTATATTGTATATATATTTTATTTTTTTTAAGGCTTCAATTACAGAGATTATTAGCCTAGTGTTATTTACAAACTAAAAGTATTTATACAATATTAAGAGCGAGAAGAAGAAACATATGTTATATACAGGAGTATTATAATTTATCGACTAAATCAATTAATTTAAAAAAACTGAAAATATTAGTAATGTTGGTTAGGTTGAGGGCTTCTTCGAATGACGTAGAATTGTTGAGAAGGTGACGTGAAGATGTGTATTTGGGGCATTTGATGATTATGTGTTCAATTGTAAGGGGGGTGTTGCACGAGTCACACATTGGTTTAGGTTCCTTGGTGATTAAGTAGGAGTGGGTGATATTGGAGTGGCCTATTCTAGCTCTGTTGATAATTATTTGTTCTCTCCTAGATGCACTTTCAGGGTATGGCCATTTTGTAACTGTCTTTTTGATGTTCCTTAGTTTGTTACTGGTTGGAGTGTAGTCCCAGTGGTTTTGCCATGATGTGAATATACGTTTTTGAGCTTCGTTAATTAGGTCTTTGGTGGTGCTTTTGGTTATGGAGGAGGTAGATCCAGAGGTGACCGTTTATTAGTCTTACAATTATTTCAAATACCATAATTATTATTTTTGCTGTCGATTTGATTTCTCCAAAAGCAGTTTTACTCACTCACGAGTATTCATCCCGATCACACTAAGTGTAATACAAGTCTTGTATTATTGGTGTGTTATTAGCAGTGCTCGAATTGGTAAAATAAAAAAGGGAACTATGAAACTTGAAAAAATTAGCGTTCTTTACAATTATTAGGTGAAGTTAGGTTCATGTTTTTGACCACGTTATCAATTATTATAAAAAAAAAAATCATTAAATTGTATTTTAATATATTCTTATTGAATAGGAACAACTTTTTAAAATAATAATTTAAGGAGAGCTCCTTCCCCCTACACCCCCCACCAATTTGTTTACTGGTTAATAGTGTGTTTTTTTGTTCTGAAAACATCAAATATGGCACTTGAATGTATAGTTAAACAGCATCGTTTCGTCTCCTATCGTCTGTACGCGCACACATTCTTTCTAAAGAATAATATTTTTTTTCCTAGTTAATTTCTAGTCTGTTATTTGTGACTTGAAAAGTTTTCCAAACGCTAGCTAATGACTATTTCTAAAACGATATAAACTACATAGACCGAAACTGTTTTCAATCACACACGTCTTTCTGAAGAAGAATATTTTTCTGCACACAAAGGTTTTCACATGAAATTATCGTTTATTGCGTAACCGACAGCTTAGTATTTAGATTTAAAACAGTGCAACAAAATATTTCATTATAGTAGATAGATAGATATTTTATGTGATGGTATGTGAACGAGGTTAGTCTATTCAAATATTTCCGGATGGAAAATATACCAACATTTACAAACCAAATTAATTGAAACGTATATTATAATAATAATATTATGAATGTCTCGTTCTAAATATAATTCACGGGAAGTTGAGTGAGTTTGAAGTCCAAAATATTTACCGTTATGTGTATAGTTTTATATTTGAATTGCATTGTAGATTGTGATTAAGTAACTGAATATATTACTTCTGTTTATGTGCAATACTTAATACAACATATTATTCTTTTTTCCTCGTGACCCCTCGCCTGCCCTCCAATCCCTCGGTCAATGGAGGGACGATAAGATGTAACAAGATGCTTCATTGTTATGCGGCGTATAACTTGTTAAACTGCGCGTTAAGTTACCGGATGGGTGGCCCGCAGTTATTTGCAAGCGACGCGACCTCGCCTTCCGATGATGTGCCAATTTTTATTTTTACAAAAATCTATGGTATCGTTTCACCGAACGCTTCGATAAACTTTCACAAAAATAAATAAATAAATAAAAAACCTTTGGGAGACACAAAGGCCATCGATGAAACAGTTATATGGTGAAAAAAACCATTCCGTACAGTGTTGTACAAGACACCGTTCAAATGAGAAGACGAATTACACAGATATCCGTCTGCTGGAGAGCGATTGGACGGAGTTCGGAACGGGTTCCGTTGACCTTTCGTGATTGAATTAGTAGCGCGTGTCGGCCATTTTCGTACGTGCGAAACGATATTTAGATAAGCTGACGGCGACGACTACCCACGTGTGATTACACGAGGATGTAATGTGTTTTGCGGGAAAACCGGCGCCCCGGTGGCGTTCATCGGGTGGAAGTGATAACGTATATAGTTTGATACGAAATCTTTCATTTTTGAAAAACTCGGTCATTCAGTGTGACGATACACGCGATAGACAGTTGTAGCGTATAAAATGTGTGCGCTGCAAAGCTCAAAAAATATAATATCGTACTGAACGCATTCTTCAATAATTGTTTTTGCGATTGCTGATGTTCATCTGACGCGGGGAGCGTACACGCGGGCCGTGGCCCAAAATTGATTTACTCATATTTGTATTATTTTATCGATCGTAGATGATAAATTATAGTTATTGAATATTATGGATCAAACGACTGGTTTGTAATATTATCGGGAGTACGACACGTTTAACAATAATATTGTGTACTTAAGAACGCTGGACGACTAAAATATCAGCGATGGCAATGGACAGCTCATTATTTGACAACTAAAACATTTCGTTGTGCGACAAATAATTTATCATGTTTGTGGTATAAAAAAAACGTTCACTCTTGTAATTATGTGGATTATTTGGAACGGGTTCGTTATAATTAACGCTCTGTCCAACAAAACAACTGGAATATTTTAAACTAATTTTAATTAAAAATAATTATAATAAGAAACAAACAGGCTAAAAATAATTAAGAAAAATTACATCCGTCGACAAACACATCGGTAATTTGGCAACGTTGTTGCCACCCTACTGACAGACTCTAAACAAGTTCTCACATAAAATTGCCCATTTTAAAGTAAAAAATATACCGTGTGAAGTTAATTTAATAAATTTGAACATTCTTATAAATATTTTCTTAACACCGATATTGACAAAATACATATAAAATATGTATTATAATATATCGTAATTAAACAATTAAAATTAGTAATTTTAACTTTTAATATAATTGTTGCATGTAATAAATTATCAATTATTTCGTTTATTCTTTTTATTATTTACTTATTTTGAACACAACATAATATTGAGTTTACTAAGTATTGTTGGTTATTGATTGGATTTCATTTTGGACAAATTATAAAAAATAAATATTTCAGCCAGAAACTAATGCTCATAGATTATGTTTGTTGGAAACCAAAATTGTGTTTAATGTCAGTTAGCTATTTACATTAATACTTAAAAAGAAAAGATTAGAATAGGTAATATTGTCAAAACTAGAAACAATTACTTATTCCTCTTAAAAAACATAAAAACCAATTATTTTTACCTACAAACATACTCATGTCAATTGGTAATTCTACACATTTAGATCTATCTTATTGTAACATAAATTATATTAAAATCATGAATAATTTAGCCTAATCGTATAATATATTACCAATCGGGGATGTTGTGATTTTTTTATTATTATATTGTTGTAATAATTGTTGTACCTTGTTTTTATTTTATTTTTCTTCTTTTTCTCGTTACATACATTTATTATAATATATAATTAACTTATTAATTTCGAAACACCTTATTTATAGAATACATAATTAATAATTATTATTTAAATTTATCAAAATGCTTTATATGACTGTTATATTTATTCAAATATTGTAAATGGAGTTTTGCTTCGTATATTAATAATAAATAGATAAAAGTGAAAAATAAATCATAGTTACAATAGTTATATTAATTTATATATTTTATTAGTAAATAGTATACATAATTGAATGCCAATACTATATTTGAAACTATAATTTTGTGTTATCACTGATATAATATTATACGGATTATTTCAAACTAAAGTTAACTGAGGGAATAATGTTGTGGTTCAATTTTTTAATAAAGTAGTTGGGTTCTATGTCACTAAGGTTTATTTATTCTTCAGTATTAAAATTCAAAGACCATATGTCGTCATAAATATGTCTTTGTTACAAAGTCAAAAAGGAACAACAGCTGTGTTCGAGACAGTGCAACTTTGTATCGGGAGTTAGCTCCGTTCCTTGACCTTATAATAAACTATACGAAAATAACATAATATTATCTGTAAACAATACTAAAATTGTACTTAAAGACTTAAGTGGTAGATTTGTTTTAAAATGCCACAGTTTATATAATTGTTAAGGTTTGAAATCTATTTTATTATTTTATTTATCTATTACCATTTGCATTTTTTTATTTTTTTTTGGAATATTTTTCAATGAATAGGAGTACCTTTGATTATACATTATAATTTTCTCATAGTTTGAAAATAATTATTTATTTAGAGTGATTATTGTTTAAAATGCTTAACTAAAGGAAATTTAATATTTAACCAAGCATGTCGTCAGAGTATTTATACTAAGTTTTATAAATAACACCTGACTTAAATAACATAATATACGTATTAAAAATACGAGACTTCTTTATTTCAAAAAAAAGTTTAAATTTTAAATGTTTATAACTACATTAAATATTTTATGCATACAATCATTTATATGGAGCGTTAGTTAAACCAAACAAATTGTATGTGTATATACTATGTAAATAACATTGTGAGCCTTTCAAATGGTGTTATCTAAAACTCATTAAATATCATTCAACTAAAATTGCATATATTATATTTTCTTTACATTGGGATATAAGTGAACATAATTATTTAAAAAATAACCACGTGCAAGTAAAATGTTAAAAAAATATTGTAATTCAAGACGACCAAAGTGTTTAAGGTAATTCAATGTATTTAGAAACACGAGCTTAAAAAATATACCTTACATAAAATATTTTACTTTACCCCAATCGCTTCTCTTTATGATATTATAAAATGTTTCTTTTCCAATTTTATTGGGACATACTATGATACATTACTGTAATATTATGTAAATCATATCAACGATATTGTATTATAATACTTGTCATTATATATATTGTTTGTGCGTTTATTTAATATCATCAGGAAACAAGAAAATGAGAAAAATAACCATTTTAGAATTTGGCAAATGAAAAAACAGCATAATTTGTGTTTTGAAATTTTGAGATGATAGAACAGAAAGACTAAAAAATAATAAAATAAAACACCATCTCGAGTACATGTCGTCGTAATAATATATTATAGCCTATAGGTATGAAATATAATTTCGTAAGCAATTTCGGTTTCCGGAGTGGAGAATTAATCACGGAATCCAACTGTCGAGACCATGGTCGTGGTATTTGGGCAAAATCGAATCGAGTCTTATATTGTTATATTATTATAAAGAAGTATTGATTTATTCGCGGACCACGGTACTATTGAAAAATCTCAAATTGAAAAACACAAATACCGCGTGGAAACCTAGAACACATATCTTTCCGCAGGCTATTATTTTACTGTAATGTGCACGGTTTCTATACAAGTCTGTTTTGGGCGAGTTTTTATTTTTAAGACATTGTATATCACGGTGGTGATTACGAGACCCTAGTGATTTACCAATTAAGAACGTTACCCCGGCGCCCGGCACAGCGACCACCGGGGTCTCTGTCACCGTATAAAATTATAATTATAATTTTATTATTATTATTATTATTATTACTATTATCATTATTGTTGTTTTTATTGTATGATAATATGGCGAAGGTTAGGCGTGGGCTCTTCTTCGGCCCGCCGACCTGGTCTCTCTATAATAATTGTGCCGAATGCAAATGATGGATAATTATTTGGCTGCGGGTTGGATACGCGGGTTGGTTATCAACGTGCGGGTGAGATGGGAGGGGGGGGCATCGGACCGAATTAAAACCTGGCCGAATGCCATTTTCTTGGGAACGATTTATCGGTTTCCGTACAAAAAGAATCGTTTCCGTCCGCCGCCGCCTCCGGAACCGAACGCGTGTACACGTACGCTGGTCGATTCGCGTACGGTACATAATAATATTTTATGTGTATTATACGTGTGTGCGTCCGTGTAAGTATACGCGTCGGCGCCGGTCACCGGAGATAAAATAATACGATTTTCCATAATAATATATCGCGAATGACCTCGCGCCGCCAGATTTTTTTTTTTTTTTTTTTAAGGTCTCCTCGCAGACGATAAAATACTCCGGTGGTACACAATATTATCACTACAACGTTCCGCCGTTTATGCACGACAATAATTATTGTATTCCTATCTAGGCGTAGTGGTAGGTACCTCGTACGCAGTAAATAAAAAAATTTTCAACGAGACGCAGATCGTCGTGGCGTTTTTTGTTTCTGCAGCCTTCGATTTTCGTTGACATTTGAACGCCTCATTGAGCAATTTTTTCTGGTACTTGTATAATAATAATACGAATACAGGTACTTACCTACCTCTTTTTATCCACCAAAACGCAAACCGCATTGCTAGTAAATTATATTATTAAATGTTTTTAATTCTATTTTTTTACACAATACAATAATGGTTACAATACAATATTTTTCTATTGTTTATTAGGTAATTAGGTACTATGTCAAAGTAATATGTAATTTATAACGTAATAATTAATTTAGAGCATGGAATTTTATGTGCCTTTGTATTTTTATGTTTTTAATAATTAAGAATCATGCACATTTAAGGTTCATTAACAACTGGTTATTTTGCATATTATTTGACCATGATTTCATGTTTATTACATATTTTAGAGAAATCGAACATAAAATATTAAATTTAAAATTTATTATATGGTAAGAAACACAGGAGTACCTATTTTGCCTATAACGTATTCAATTAGATAATACGTATATGTACTAATTCGATCTCTGCTTATAATCTTGTCATCATCGATATAATATAAAATATGTATTATTAAGCTAAAATATCACGATCATAATAGAAGAAATATACTGATTTTAAATAAAATAAATTTAAATATTAGTTATTTATTTATCACTCCAGTAGATTTATAAAACAAAAATATGTACACTGTACAGTAAACTATACTGTAGAACGATCATACGACCATTACCGCGCTATTACCGTCAATTGATACTGACATCGTGTAACGTTTATAAATAAATAATATAAATAACCAAATATCATATTATTTTCAAAATTCAAAATGAAATATGTTAGAAATTCTTTCGGTTTTAAAATACGTGAGTGGATTTAATTTTCTGAAAATCATGAAGATGTTTTTTTCATGTATAATTTATGAAATAATACTACTTTGTAATAGACAAAAAAGATATATTAAATTTATCAAATGTATAATTCAAATTCATTCAATTATTCATTGTAAAAACATTTAATATACATAGTATAATAATACTATAAATTTAGATTACTTAATTTTAGAAAAGAAATGTTGAAATAAGTTTATTTATGGCATTTAAGTTACATAATATCAATATGAATATTTTTTTAATCCACTAACCATTGTTTTTTATTTCATATTTTCATCACACTTACTGCCCATTATAATATGACATAGTATTTAACACTTTATATAACATATACATTTATTATAATATACCTAATACCAATAAAATGTGATTATAATATGAAATATACAGTTTTTAAATCTTGGTTATACAATATTATATTTACTATGTTGTTTGTTGATTGATTCTTCATTAAAATTAACAAGTAATACATCTTGAATTAAACTCAATACAACAGTTTATTAATAGTTACAATAATAATTGATTCCACGGAATTTATTACAGGTACAATTTAGGCTGTAATTACTATATGGGTCATGCTATATAATATAATTAAATAATATTGTTCACACAGACTATGACGACTGTACAGTAGGGTTATTAATGAAGAACTGTAGATCGTAATTTTATTTATTTGTGGAATTGTTTATTTATTTTTCTTCGTTTGGAAATAAAATAAAAGTAAGTCGTATATGCACTCGTAAATATATTACTTTCATCATCTGTATTATTTTCCACTTTCAATTACAGAACATGATGATATTTCATTGTCCATCCAATGTACTGTGTATCATTCTCACCGCATAATACTCGTTGAGAAAAATTACGATATCTGTAATACAATTATGAATGTATAACCGAATATATCATTCATGACGTAGCTTAAATAGTTTGTCTATTTTATAAATAAATTATCTTATTGTAATAACTTAAACGTTTTTGAATACGTTTCCCTGGAATGACGAAATGAGTATATTTTTCAAAAATATTTTGAGCATTTAAATTGTTTAAAGATTAATATGATTACAGTGTTTTCGATTAAATACTATTCCATATTTACATACAAAATGAAAATAATAATTTTGTCACAATGATGTTTCTTAAGACTGAATTCTTGTTTATTCCGATATATTATTATTGTATCGAGTACAATATTGTTTTTTTTTCGTAGTACTCATCTATAGTAGCATGTACAGTGTACAGTCTGTAGAAGCGAAATGCAGAAAAAAAAAGCTCTTTCAACAATCTAGCCCTAGACATACCTCAGCTACTGAAAGTCAACACAGCTCTGTGTACGTACGTCAAACGAAAACATCGGCTGCATATATAAATTAATTAGCATGTGGGGCACGGCAGCGATGTCAGTGGCAGTGGCAGCGGCGACGCCGCTAAAACGCTAGTGAGTGTGCAACCGTTTATATAATATTATGACATCAACATTCGTAATAAACCCAGTTTTTGCGGTCTGTGGCGTCGTCGCCTTCTCTGTCCGCGACCTACCCTTCGATGGGGACATGTGTTTCTAGTTTTTGTGTGCATACGAATTCACCCAGTCGTATTACAGTCGCCCACACGCAATGCACAATGCTTGAAAATCGTAACAACCGCAACCGGATAATGTTAATTAAGGGACAGTTGCTGTATACTAATAGTAATAATGATAATAACGGCTCGCCCGTCCCTCCAATAAATACGTAAACTTTACACCAACCAACAAACGCCTCTGGGTCAACACCTCGTCCACCTCCCGACTACCAAAAGGTAGGTATACATTTCAGCGACAATGATTCTCGTACCTCAGAGGTCTCTTGCTGAAACGGCCAATCGTCATCCCTCCCACCACTCCTCCAGCCACTACCCATTACCAACATAAATTGTGGTTCTGCTTATTTTGTATGGGCTTATACACAATACACACACATAGTTATTATTCCGTCATCGGTCCATCGTAATGGTAAATCACCCGTACCACGACCAATTATTATTATTATGATTTTATTGTTATACAGCCGTGCAGGCAACAGAAATCCGTAGCATTCGTTCCATTTCCGGTGATAGCGCAGTTCTGTGAATTTACATAGCATTATAATATAACATAATAATATGATGTTATATATTATTGGAAACGAACACAAAGTTATTATTACGTCGTTAACTCCTCCTCCGGTATCCGGTGATATCGCACTTTTATGATTGATAACAAAACTATAGTAGATCCGAATTCGAATATGTCCGAATTTTGGCGTTGATTTGGGAAATAACGTCTAGCTGTCCCTCACCTTTGAGGGTACCTGTGCTATTGAATCCAACAGCGAACTTATGAAATAGTTTTCTTTAATGCAACCATACTTATTCTAAAAAAAATTAAATCTATATTAAATCCACAAAATTAAATATTCACCGATGAACAATCACAGAAAAAAAACTAGAATAATAGTTGAATTGATGATAAAATACTACACTCGCCGTCAAGTTTTTTCTCTTAGGCCCCGAATAAATAAATTCTAAAAAATGTGTAAAAGTTACAGTCATCATAAATGCATAGCCGATTTATATCAATAAGTTAAATAGGTACGTGGTATGTAATGTTAATTACTACTAGGTATTTCAATTGTATTACCTAATATGTTTGTAAAACACCAGGTGCATGTACACATAAACGCATAAGTGCTCAAGGCTATTAGATGTAATTGAAAAACACGATTTAATTTATAAATGATACAATTATTTACTTTATGTCTGTCTGGAAAAAAAATTCAGAATATAATAATATACCATATTATATACTTTAAATACATAATATAGGTATATAATATATATTTCATTTTTACATGATGTAATATTTTGTTATAATAAATTGAAAAGAAGTTTTTAGAATACTTTATATTCTGTTATTGTCCTACTAGTAAAATGTGTATAAAAAAAAATGGTTTCTGAACAATATAATTTTTTGCATTGTAATATAAAATGTAAGACGTTATAAGACTTGAAAAAAAATGTCTCATACCCTTTATAATTTTTTTTTTAAACAAAGTAATAATAATAATAAAAAATAATGTTGAATAGATAATTGATCGAAAATTTATTTCTTTTCTTACAAGAACAAAGTAAACGCATTTACGACAATACCAAACATAATCAACCCAGTCAGGTATAGCGTAGGTTCCCATCTACTCGTTTACTCGGAGTCACGAGTAGGTAACAGAAAACAGAAAATAATACTTGTCCTGCAGTCTCGAGTGGTTTTTGTTATCTTCAAATAACAATATGCGGTTGTAGATATCACATGAAGTTTAATATTTAAAAGACAATATTATTATTATTATTATGCACTCGCCGTAATTTCTAAAAATATGTCATTGGTATGCGCCAGTTAGGATCATGAGGTTATGATATTAAGATAATAATGTAATATAATCTCACTTTTGAAAGTATTGAAAACCGTATTGATAATAATCTGGTTTTCAAAAATAATATAGCCTAAAAAGTTACAACATATAAGCGCCTGCTAGTACTGAATAATAAAAGTGTAAATATGTGACAGTATGGTTTTATTATAATATACAAGTAAATATAGGTATAAAGCACACAGCAGTACACATCTAAAAGACTTCATAAACTTATGACACTTGTTTCGGGTCGTTGAATATACATTGTATTAAAATATCACGATTGTCGCTGAAATGGTGCTTGAAGACACTTATCTTACCAACTATAATATAATTACAGGTATAATAATAATTACTACATTGTATTGTGTACACTCGCTGTTCATGAATTCTTCATTCATCGACAGCTTTAAATGCACTACAAAATGTAGCTGTGAGTACCTATCTTGATAACGATGTGGGAAAACTTTCCATATCAGTGCACCTGTTTTATTATTAAAACATTGCAACATAATGATTGTTACCTACTATTACTACTATTATTTTTTTTATTGATGCGAAGAAAAAACTTCAACTGTGCTGATCAAGACGTTAACGATATCAGTCGAAATGGTGTGAATTACTTACGTAGGGAAATACATGCTATTATTAGACAATCAAACCCGACGTACTAGTCAGAAGAGAAAAAAATTACGATTATAATAATAGGTACACCTGGATTGTCCTTTTACAAATACAATGATCATCTTACTATTTAGAATAAAACAAAGGCAAGCACTTAAACTACAGTTCGTAAATCAAACAGAACACAATTATAATGATCCTTTTCTAAATTTATATATTTCGCAAACAATTTTTGATTTTTTTCACTTGTGCATTATATATTATGTGGTCCTCATTATTATCTCGATTGACACGTTCGTAAAAAATGTATAGTTGTGTCGTTTTAGTATGCGATTATTATTTTTCTGAATGCCTTAATGTAATCGTTCTGCGTGGAAAGTATATTTTGTATTATGTAGACAATTAATACAGTAGGTATTTATGTATTAGGAGGTGTTATACATTTCACCACAGTCCACAGTGGATTAGTTTTAATCACTATTGCAGTATTACTGATAAAAAAACTACTCAATGCACTGTTGTCATCTAATTACCACTGGAATTAATTTAATATTGTTGGGGAAAAAAAGTAAAGACACGCGGTTAACCCTGCGGCGATATACTTTTTCGCTCTCAGTATAATTTAAGATGAGGCAACAAAAAGTGAAAATTCTGACAAATCAACATAATTTATGAGTGTAAATAAGATGAGTGAAAAATGAGAACGTGTAACAATGAATAGTGATTAAATTATTTTGATAAGGACGTTGTAAATAAAACCGAAATTAATGCATAATACCATAAAACCAACAAAAACGTTTATAACGGAGTAGGTATTTGATTTTTGTGTGAATTAAGAAAAAAAATCATTCTTATCATCTCAACTCCGGCACACTACTATATATAGGCATGTGCGTGAGATAACGTGACCTCTCCATGAGTTGGAGCAGAAATAGTGTTTAATAAAAATGATATTCCAAGCGAATAAATAAGAAGATTTTACTCATTAATATTTATCATGAAGTTACCTATTTAATGGATTTACTGAAAACGAATACTCTTAACAAAAGTAGTGAATACGATAACAGAGTATGTGAAAGTCAAAACATACATATTTGTATAAAAAATGGATTCAATATCTAAGAATTCAAACCTATGAAATAAATATAAATATAGTAACTTAGCTCTCCAGAACTTAAAGAACAGTTAAAAAATATTGTCTGACTTATTGTCAGTGATAATAACAAAAATGTGGGCAGTTGAAACATGCAGTATTGTAATAATTAAAATACATACAACTTAAATGTGAATACAGCTATGTACAGTTTTAATAGTTAGCTAACAATATCTGAATATGTGCCATCTGACTTGGACATTGATATCATGATATGTGTGGCTTGCTAATTATGACTTTGTATTGGCTATTGAATATGTAGACCATTCATAAAATTAATAGTGAGCAAGAACTTGCCAAATTTCTCGTTCTGGGCTAACTCAGTTTAACAATGACATAAAAGCCACAGTTAAATCAGTTTTATCACGGACGAGTTTGATACTAATATACCCTGATAGTTTTTTTTATGGTTGTACTATATAAGCGATTGAAATGTCAACAGAAATATATTTATTTTGAAGAAATTTTAAAAGGAATGTATATCTAGTAGTAACGTTACCTATAAAATCAAATAACTCGGCAGCAGATAAAAAAAAATAGAAAGAAGGTCATGGAGAAGAGGCCAGGTTGTTTTTATCATCAGCACAGATTTTGTGACAATACAAAAACGGATCTAGTGGTATAAAATAATTCGACATCTGCTATAAAGTATTTACTATATTGGTGTCATGTCTATTTAGATAAGTTGAAAACAGCCACAGAAAGAGTAAACATTGGTTTTGCAATGAGTTAGTTTCTATTTTTAAAGAAAACATTTATTATTCAGAAATATTATCTGGTCGTTGATTTTGTTAACAGTCCCAATAATATTTCGAAAGTCACCGAACTGCAGGCTCTGAGTTTACATTTATGTTTGTTCTGAGAATACAATTTATCAACAAATACTTATTATAATAACTCCAGACCATATGTTTTACCAAACTAGATAAATGTTGATTGAAACTGTATCACAGCGAGTTTATATAACATTTGTGGGAAACGATAGCATTTAAGGTTACATATAAATATTAACAAATATGTCATCTACATTAAAAAATAAATAAAGGAGCAGTATATTTTGATAATACAGCCAAGGAGAATTCTTTGATTTGATATTTAATTATATCTATTTTATTACATTATAATGTATCCAAATATTAATGACCAAATGTTGTAATTCATAAGAAACTTAGTTACTTTATAATCTTTAACAGTTGTGTTTAATAATAACATAGGTGGCTGACAATACCATATTATAAAATTTTTGTTTTTATGTAGGTACATTAAACAACATATTTTATATTTTAATTAAACATTTACGTAATGCCAAAGAATTAGAGGAAAAAAATTTTGATGATCTTATTTCAAAACATAAACATATTTCACATGGTTGGCTCAATAAGGAAATATAAACAAATGTTCTTGGGAAGAATCCAAAATTACTTTATAGAAATAAAATATCAGTTTACTGATATGCAATTTCAAAACGAATGAAACATTTATAAAGTAATTTATTTTGAAAATTATGCAAAATTTACATTTTTCATTTTATTTAGTAGTAATATATTTCGACGCTAAAAAAAAAATGTCAATGAATTATTAGTCAAAATGTATATTCAAACGAAAGGTACAAAATAAAATGGATTGATAAGATTTTTACCGTGAATTATTAACTGAACATATTTTTGTTTTGTATGGTTTCTAGTAAATACGATAATAATAATCGAAAACCATATTATGATACACAAAATTGTACTTCAACTAATTTATAATAAATCCTTATTATAAACGATGTGAAATTCTTCTGTAGTCAGCTTGACAACAAAAAAACAGGTTAAACTTCTAATTGTAAACTTCCTCAGTCACATTATGTGACATTCAAAATTATTAAGTAGAATATGGTGATGTATTATATATGGCTCAACTATATAATTTAACATTATCACGGTCATATATAGAGTGTTTTTAACATAAATATGTTTTCGTGTACTAACACGATCAAATAATTCTGACTGTATTTGTTGTTATGGTTCATCAAGTTCTTTGTTTTGTATCCAAAAATAACACACGTTTAACTTTAATTTTTAAATTATTTTTTCAAATGTGTTAAACTTTTTAAATTTAACACCACCAACAGTCTACCTATAAATATAACATAACTTGTGTAAAGATTTTCAATTTTATTTGAAGCAGAATTGGCTCTGAAACGCATCTGAAGTTGTAATGTGCTAGTGATATTGTCACGGAATAAAGGTACAGGGTAAATGATAATTAAGAATTTAGGGGGAGAGAATAGTGTAAGTCAGTAGTACCTCTGGTAAATTTCCCGACACCATATAACTAT
This sequence comes from Nasonovia ribisnigri, assembly GCA_027563435.1. Classification (NCBI taxonomy): domain Eukaryota; kingdom Metazoa; phylum Arthropoda; class Insecta; order Hemiptera; family Aphididae; genus Nasonovia; species Nasonovia ribisnigri. The sequence goes on along the minus strand of JANEHU010005186.1, from coordinate 110,932 downwards.
GTATTTGTCTTTATACAATGCTATTTCTGGCCAAAGAATCAAAAATAATGTTCATTATCACGTTGGCTATATTGCAATAGAGTTGTTACGATGTTACACATTATAATCGTGTAGGTAGTGATATTTTTATCAAACGTTAAACAAAACGTAATTACTAGCCAGAATAATAATTTTCGGGATTCAGGTAATTGTTTGAAATTCCGTTTAAAATATTACACATAAGACGGTATGAAGTGCATAACTTGCATCTGACTCGTGTACCATGGTGGTTTACAATGGATAAAGGATATGTGTGATATGATGATTTTAAAACCAATGTAATCAATATTATAGTCGAATGGAATTTTATAGTTTGTCAAAATAGTCTGAATATTAAGAACCTACTTACTAACTTACTATTTATGCAAAATATAAAGTATTTTATAAACCTAATTGTACGTGTTAGACTTCTCCATATTTTAACCTATTTTCATCTAATTATTGTATGATGCCATATAGTTTACTTACTCAGAAATTACCCATTTAGATCTCTACTAAAAAATGATTACAAAAGTAAAAATTTATGTATCACCACAGAACAATTCAAATCATACAAAATCTAAGTAACTACACCTACTTTAAAACAATATGTTCTTCGAATAGGTACACTTGAAAATACCATAGAAACACAATTTGAATATATTTTTGATAACAAAGGATATAATGGAAGTGAAAGGGCTTGGTGAATCACCCTGTATTTAGGAATGTATATTATAGGTTAAGTTAGGTTCGGACGTATTATTATTATGTTATACAATATACTGTAGTCACCGGACTTTGTGTAATTTATCGGTGAATAATATGTTTTTAAAGCCACGTCACGTTTCAGTCCATTATTACGCGTTATAATAATATTATTATTGTCGCGCTGTTGTTCGTACCAACACTTCATAGCCGTATATTACACAGAAATTACGATATCATATAATAATATCCTATCTTCAGACGAACCGCTTGGACAATAGCGCAGCATTAACTGCTTTATAAAATTGACGAATCATAACGATATAGATTTCGAACCTTTAAAACGACGGAGGATCAAAACGTGTCCTATGCTTACCGTAGTTAAAATAATAATGTCTGTAGGTTCTCTATAACGTAGCATATTATAACGTTTCATAGTCGTCATAGCACCCGATTCTAGTCAAGCAACAGTAAACGATCGTTGAAGCGACAAAATAATATACAATAATGAGGGCGTCGCCGATTCGGGAATTCGTGAAGATTATCGTCATGTCCGGAAAATGATTCTGGCCAGTATCGATACGATATATACCACCCCTCTTTGGTTCGGTAGACCGAACATACTGATAAAGTTACGATGATTGAAATAAAAACCTATATAATAGATTATATAACCAAAAATCATTATTGTTAGTGATGTTCTTATAATATTATGTTTTATTTTTTTTGTTCACAGGTAAGTTTATTGTTCAATCTCTCGCAAAAATAATTGTTCGCATTCAGGCTGTTCATAGTAAGTAATATCCTATTTACCATTAATATTCTGAATGCCATCAGTGATAGATATAGAGATGTGTTATCGTCAAACCGTTCATAAAGGTATTTAATATACTATGTTTGAAATACAGTCTTAATAAAATTATCTAAATATTATTTCATAGTAAAATAATACAATACAATTAACAACCGTGAGTACCTTTTATGTTAATAAATTATTAATTAAAGACAAACAGATTATTAGCCTATATAATATCAGAGAGTTTAGAAAAAACGAAAATGATTAATGTTTTTATATTAAATTTATAGTTAAGAGTATTACAATCGTTTACAATATTATTTTTAAATATGTAAATTCAATTTTGGTTTTTAAAAACACTATTTTGTGCGTTATATTATCTCATGAGTTATAAATGTTAATCATAATATCTTATTATAATGTGTCATAATAAGAATATTAAACCTAGCCATGTAAAATGTAATGTACCTACTTATATTAATTTTTGAATATCGCAAGAAAATTGTTAAAATAAATCATCATCTATTAGATCATAATATTTCATAGTTCATAATTTGTTTCTTAAATAATTATACTTAACATGATATACAGCCATGGAATACGTAACGTTATAACATTATACAGAATATTTCTTATCTTTCAGCTCAAATTGAAAATATAATGGAGATTCAGAGGAATTTTATAAACATAAGGCACCCAAAATGTCTATAAGTACCTATATATTTTATAAATGTTTTATTGGAATGTTTAATATTTGTATAATATTACTCATGTACACTGACATAGTTGAACAACAAATACCTCACCTTTATATTCATTAATTTAAGTAACGAGGTTATTAATACTTATAATGTTACCTAGGTATCTCGCTGAAAATGGATTAGTAAAATATAATACGGTAATCTAAATGCATAGTTATTACAACGTTGGTCAACTTCGGTCACTCATGCTTACAGCTTAAGTATAGGACGTGTTACAAGTCTTGTTTTCATTACATATGAGCTAGTAAATGTATTACACTTTATATAGTATATTATTAGTTAAATGTTTTAAAAGAACATTTATTAGGTGGAAATAATATTACAACGTACGTGCAACACACGTGCTGGTGTCTTTTCTAATAATACCTGACAGTATTAGTGTTATTATAGTTATTTTATATTATTTTTTGGTTTACCATCTTGAGTTTTATTATTATTTATTAACACAGGTAGTACATTTATATAAAATATGAAAATGATGAAGACTTTATTAATAAAATATAAAAAAATATGACGAATAGTGAAAGATATTCGATTTTAATTTCATTTTCACTATGTATTAAATGTTAATTTAATAACATTTTATGATTTTTATGTTGTTGCACGATATTGATTTATAACTGTCTTTTGATTTAAAATTCGATATTAAACATTTTTTTTCGATATATAATTATCACTTTTACATTATTTTTATTTTTACCTACGAGTCATACATATGTAGAATCCTGTTGTTAGCTCATTACATACGCGTCGTTTCTCGACGGCTGTAAAAGAGGGCTAAGAAAATGAAAATAATGTAGGTATAAGTTAATACTATCGATGAACAATATTATAGACCTATTATCGTGATTTGTATCTTAATTCCATAAATTGATTTGTAAGTACATATCCAATAACACGAAAAAAATATTTAATAATTATCACCTATCTACTTACCTTTAAATATTTTGAAAAATTATGAATTTAAACACCTATTATCCGTTATAACTTAAAAGTAATAAGTACACATCATTACATCAATGATTATAATATAATAATAGTTACCTATTAAATAATAATATAGTTATTAAAATTGCAGAAATAATTTTGGCTAAATGATTATTGACAATGATTAGACATTAAGTAACAGCTAGTACATATAAATTAGAATATCACGTTTAATTTTAGTACCTACTTAACGTATGAGGATTTAGAGATATCGCCATAATTGTCCAAGAATATTGGACATAATAAATATAATAAATCTATAAAAATTCCATCATATCAATATCATATCAAGTTATCAATACTATTGGCTGATATACTGATTACTAAAAACATGACATTTGTATTGTTTTTAGACGGTGTAACGAAAATGGTAAGGACTTGTGACAAATCTCCAATATATTATAATAAACCCTACTACGTATTAAAAATGAATGCATTGATCCCCTTCAAAAGTTTACTACGAATCTTTGAGTACTTACGAGTGTTGTGTGCAATAAACAATAAAACTCGTCAGCCTTCATAAAGTAGTCAGGATATTTCACTAGCCGTGTACAGAAAATTGTAGTGACTATTGAATTTGAATAATTCAGACACACAGCGACCTTTTGGGTTTGGGGCTTTGTCCATATAAAAGCCTAGTAGCAGTAAAACCACAATATCCTCGTAGTCATTTAAAACTATTTAACGAAACTAAATAAATGATAGACGCCCGATTGCATACAAATTATAAAACGTTTTGATGAAATATGTTAATCATAATTTATATGATTGTTTACATTATACATAAAGGACAATATAACCAATTTTTCATAGCGCTTTTAAATTTATTTCAAAACGTCCCTATAATATGGGTGATTTAACTAAATAAATTGAAATAAAACTTATCAACTTATCAGTGATAAAAAATATATATATATAAATTTATACGTATTGAGAAAGAAACCATTCATTACGATTTTTCATTATATCCCCGTTATTAGTTATGAAATACAATAATAATTCTTGTTCAACCAATGAAATACTGAAATATAATATTAAAATGACATATAAATTCCGAGCTCATTATGTTAGATACTATTCAAGATAAATTGAAATTAAACTGAAATGGAATCTGTCAAAGTTTACTTAAAATGTCTATATTTTATTCAGTCATCAATAATAATTTTCATTTGTATAATATTAGATGTTCATACACCTGTAATAAACGCATTTTTAATTTGAAGTTTTCATACGATTTCGGAGAAATTTCTGTCAAATGTCCATTAGAGACAACTTAAATAATCGAGTAAAGCCTATTTTATTTTTATATATCTGAAGAAAGAATATTTTAAATTATATATTTTCTTATCAAGTCTTAGAAGTTAGAATAAACAGCTTACAAACTAACGTAAAATTATATAATTACAAGCGATCGAAGTTAAGACAAATCATAGGTACATTATTTTAAGATTGTGTATCATCTAATATCAGGATCGTACTCACAACATAATGTTAGCTACTTAGCTTGTATATCGTATATCCACTATAGTATAGTTATCAATAATTTATAAGATAATTTAAAAATGACTTTATTTATATTAACTGTTAAAAACAAAAAATATTTAAAATATATCTATTTCTAAGATAAAAAAAGGTCAATTGTTTTATAGAACAAAAAATAAATGGTGAATTTTTAAAAGTTTGGGATTATATTTCTTATCACTATTGTTATTATTTAATCCCAACGTATTGTTGAAACTCCGTTCAAAATCATAAAAAATGATACAATAAACAGCCATTAAAATTGCAGCAATATGCTTCTAATGATGAAAAAAGTAAAAACAATATTTTCGTTTAAGAAAACAATGACATTTTTTTAATAGATCCATAAAATGGTTATTTTATATCTATACAATAATGTTTATTTTACTATTGTTACTAACAATCAGCAATAATAAAAAAAAAAAAACAGTAATAACTCAAGTCTAAGTGGCGCTAATATAAACAAACAGAATCTATAATATTTAAAAAATAATATAACACAAATAAAATTAATAAATATATACTACTCTGAAATAATTATTAATAATATACTAACATGTACATAATATATTATTGTCTGCTTGCAGTTAGTATAACTATAAAATAAAATTCTTCAAATTATTATCAGATTTAACTAAAAATGTTGTACAGTATATTTGTTTAATAAACCATCGAAAATCAAAACTTGAAGTTAAAGTTTAACATAATACAAAATAACGTAAATAGTTTAATTAAAACATACAATGGACAATGACATAAAAGAAAAATATTGAAGTTTTTAAATTTAAATTATAAATCAATATTTTTTTTACTGTGTAAATTATACTATTATTCTTAAAATGTGTAAAATTTTGTTCCAAAACAATAAAAATGTAAAATAAAATAATTTTATTGTTAATCAAATCACTCAGTGAAAGTTTGAAGTTTTTAATATTTTTGTTTTCTGTATAACAACTATAACAGAAAATAGACAAAATATATTTTGTTGGCTATATTGGATATGTTTGAAATATTTTATTTTATTATTCCCAAACGTTCAAGTAGTTGTGCTTTACGCGTAAATGAACTAGTGACAATTGGAAAAATGGCTCTTTAAAGTACCTAACTTACTAGATTCATTTTTTTTATACATAAAGTTTCTGCCTGATACTTATAAAGCATTATTTTGCAGTAAATAGTCTTATTCATAATACATTTTAAAAACAATATTATACTCCAAGCTCTGTTCAGAATTTATAATTTCAACGTGTATACTATTAGTGATATATATAATATTATCATAGGATATCTAAAAAAAAATGTATTCATTTTATATTTGTTGTCTTAATTATTAGGGTATTATCTTCAAATTATTGTAGGTAAATGATTCGTCGTTGCGTAAATTATCTAGTGGCCATCAAAAGCACATACGAGTAGATGATCGTTTTATATTAGGCAATTAAATAAATCTGTAAACTCAGTTTTATACAGACTAAAATCGATTAATGACCCTTGTTGGTATATTGGGATTTTCGACAGTACATTTTTCTCTTTAATGTATGCTATGAAATAATTTGTTTGCATGCATATCGGTTGAGTTAACATATATTTTTATAATTGCATATTACATTATTATTTAATTTAAAATGTCCATTGAAAACAATCTTAAAATAGTTAATGGTTAAAATCATAATATTAAACTATAAATTTAGCATTGGTACACAATATATAAAACTGTTAAACCTACGAAATAGTTTTGAAATTCAACCATACAAAGATAATTGTTATTAAGTTCAATAAAATCTAAACTATGGCTTAAAAAATTAACATTTATTTAAAAACGCATTATTAATAAATCAACTGTTATCATTTTGGGTATAGAGTAACGATAAATCATTTCAGTACCTATAGAACACATTCGAAAGATAAGCTCATATCAGTATGTAACATAATATTTTTGAGTATTTAATTCATGTAATTCCATAGAAGTATTGGGTAATTTCAAAATTACTGTGCTAAATACTATTCACATTTTTGAACTTACAATATAGGTGACATAGTTATGTTACCTGGATTTAACATTCGTACCACATTTATACACTAAAAAATTGTTTCTAGAAGAAGAATATCACCCACATTCTTATTTTTGGGTAATCTATGGTGCAATCCCCCATCATGAATTATATTGTTACGTAAAATAAAATTTGAAAAATGTCTGGGTATTATAATAATATACCTAATACCTATACTAGGATTGTTAGTAATATATAAAACAGAAATATAAGGTAGTGTTACACTTGGTATTGTTCGGTAAAAATACGAAATGGAATACAAAAATACGTAACGCGGTACTATACGATGACTTTACAAACGTGTATCAGTATTATTCGTATTGGTTTTAAAATAGAATATGTGTAGAATTATATTTAAAAAAATTAATTTCTTGAAGAGCTGACAAGGTTTTCTGTTCTTGTCCACAGTCCAAATCGTTTTGGGGCATCGTTTAAACGATTTACTTTATTTCCTCTTTCATTTCCATTAATTTCTTTCTGACAAAGCTTGTTTTTTTTATATTTCAAAATCTTTTTGATACCACGCCAAACTTTTTTTCACTGTCTCTTCTTTATTATAAACTCAACGGTCAACTTACGTTGTTTCCTCGTTTCTTTAATTTTTATCGTTGCGCATAGTTCTCGTAAATATTAATCCTTGAAGCTCCTTGGCATGCGTGATAAATCAATAGAAATTATATAGAAATATCAATATTAATTGAAGATCGGCCAGTTATAATATTTGTAATATAGGAAGGTACTTGATGAGGTACCAATTTAACAGTTATATACGTTACGTTGCGTTTGATCAAGAGTTTGGTAAAAATTCAAACTTATTGCATTTTTTTTGTTAACGTACTCACAATAAAATTGGACCCAATTCCAAATATTAATAAAATTACAAAGTAAATTATTTAATTAAACTGTTAATTTAAATATTTATCGTACAATAATTTTATGTTGTAACATTTGTGATATTATAATATATATAAATTATACACTAAATACACACTAGGTATAAAATCACCAATACGAAATATACACATTTGACACAATTTAATGACTCCAAACAAATTGTTTTATATTATTATAATGATACATGGCAGTTAGTTCGATAATCTTCATCAACAAGAGCGAACTCACCTATATGTATTAACAGCCATCAAACAATATGTCTACAGTCCTAAATTAGAGTATAATGTTTAAAATATATTAATAATTATTATATACTTGTAATCCAAATATTTTTTTTTAATTGATAAAAACCACTTGTATAAGTTCGTAAGCCTACAGCTACGGAAAACTTATCCATAAGGGTCATAAATCGTTAACTGGATATATGGTTAATCAATATCGTAATAAAGTTTCCCCAACCACATTACATAATTATACATTAATCAACTGAATGATATTTTTTTGACGATTATGTTAACAAAGTTGATGTACATTATAGTTGTAAAAATATTTGGTAAAATATATATGTATTAACCAGATAAAATCAAAAATATTTTAATTAAATATGTTCAGTATTTATTGACTTCTTCATATTATCTATTCTAACTACTATAAGTAGTATTTTAATTTCTTGTTACACTCTGTAAATGTTTAATTTGTAAATTTATTATCGTTTATTTGTTTTACTTACAATTAGTAATTATATTAATAACAACTCACAAATTATTGTGGGCTTATAAATTCTATTAAATCAAAACTTTATTATTTATGCATAGATGTACCAGAAAAAGTTAAAAGAAACTAAAAATGGTGTTTGGCAGGGTGTATTCTATCTCCAATGCTATATAATCTATACATAGAAAGTTTATAATAAAACTAAAGCAATAAGTCATTATGTATGGAAAATCAATTAATTCACTTTAATTTTCCATTAACATTTCCTTTTGAGCAGAAACTGGATGATTTGCAAAAATGTCTAATTGAGATAAACAAAATATTATGAAACAGATGCTGAATGCGATTAAAGAAAAAAGACAAAAGTCATGGGGAGTAGATAAATAAAACTTGTTCGTCTTAATAGAAAATAGATAAGTTAAACATAGAACAAGTTCAATACTTTAATTACTTAGAAAGTATAAAACAGAAGAATGACGAAGTAAAGCAGGTATAGTTAAAAGGATAATATTAGCAAAGACGGGGTTTCAAGATAAAAATCGTCTTTGACCACTAATAGTGTGACCATACAGGTAAGAAAAAAATTACTAAATGTATATGTGTGGAGTGTAGATCCATAAAAACTTGGAAAATTGGTACAAAAGATAAAAGAAAACTATAGTGGCAATAGAAATGTGTTGGTATGTACTGATAAATTCTTAAGATTCAATGGACAGAAAGAATAACACACAAAGAAGTTCTTGTTTCTGAACATAATAAAAGTAAAACGAGTATTTTTACATAGTATCAAAGTTAGAAACGACAAAATGGTAGGACATCTATTGCGATACCTTAACAAAAAGCTATATAAGTCCACATTGGAAGACAAAGACCAAGGAGTATATGAAACAAATCAAGATAGACATGGATAAATATAGTTAAAAGGTCTTATATGAATTAAGTTTCGAAAGGAAGAATTGAAAACTGTAACTATTATTGAAGATGCGAAGAAGATTTATTTTTTATTATTTTTTACTGGGAAGTATCATTCTTAATTGTATTATAATATAAGTATTGTGTTGATAAATATTGAATAACAGATAATGTTATGAATGCCAATTTTGTAGTCATATAATAGGTATATTACTATAAATGCCTGTTATTATTATTTTGTCGTTGTAGGTAGAATACTTCTCAAATTGTACACATTTTTTCAAATTATTTTGAGTTGAGTAGTATTAGGAATTTAATGATGCAGTATCATAATTCATGGTTCCTACCAAATTTAAAAATGAAATATAAATGTAACTTTAGGTATTAAAAAAAATAAACATCAATACCAATAAACTTTATAATTGTTTAGATCGTACAATATTTTTTACCTAAATACAGAATAACAATTTTGATTACAAAGAAAAGTATACAATAGGTATATCATTTGATTTATGTTTATGGAGAAATACTCATTGGATATATTATTATACTAGGTATACCTAATATTTTAGTGTTATTGTAATAACGCAATTAATGAATCGTAGTTCCCAATTGAATGTTCAGAATTTGATACTGTCAGTGGCTATGTCATTGATACTAATTTTAGTTGTCAGATTCTCTTGATTAATCATATTTCCCTCATTGAATTAACTCTTCAAACTATGTACTGTGATAGAATACTCAGTTGCGGGTTAAGATTAAGTTGACAGTCTGTGTGGTTTCATATTTTCGTAATAGGAAAGTTTGCTTGTTTCTGAATATCTATCTCATTGATTTTTGACTTTTGGGGGTAATGAAAATAATTTATATCAAATTTATAATAACATAATATTTTATAGATTTCGTATTCAAGGATAATTATTTATCTAAATAAAATAATTACGTTATAATGACTAGATTATAATTGGTTAATTTATTAAAAAAAAAGAAATATATTATTTATAAATACCGTTTCTGTTTGAAAGTAGAACCCTTGAGTTATGATCTTACAAATTTAAATAATGTAAAGATTTAAGTATATATTATATTATAATATAAACCGTTTGAATAAAGCACATATTAAATTATATAAAATATATCTTATTAAATCAAATTATATTGTTTAAAATAAAATCTATTACTAACCATATTATACTGGCATTATGTGAGTATTCAGCATACTATGTTAAATGTCTAAGAATAGTATAATATTAAAGACCTCATACAGTTCTGATGATAATCTTCAAGAAAAATATATAAAACATTATAATGATGTCAGTATGTTTATGCAAATAGTTCAAGATATAATAACTATAAAATAACAAAATAATATTAAAATATTATTAAAATATATAGTTGAATCCGTAATATTCATTCCAATACCTATATCATATTATAATATTATAAATTAGATATTATACTCACAGTCTGTTATTAACTAACATAGCATATACTCACTTGACATTTAATAGCTCTGTACAAAATATAATATATTATTAAAATGATACAGGGCAGTTAGTTGAAAATTCACCATCAACACAACCAAACCTGAAGACCCAGTTATTATATCAACCATTTTGCAATATACAGTAAAGTAGTAACTACTTTAGTTACTAAAATATATTAATAATATTAGAGTTATAAACAAAACATGCCCTTTTGTTGATAAAAGCTTTTCACTATTATGGTGCTCAAAGTGCCTCAAACCGCGTATGAGGAAAAATTATTCATGAGGAATACCTAGGAATCCTTTCCTGGATATTTAATATTGCACCAAATTAGGTACCTTTGCCCACATAACAAGTCAAACTTGTGGTATGCAGTTATACTTGATATTATTTCTACAAAAATAGATATATTATGTGGAGCATGTATGCACATTTTTAATATTACTTTATATGATCTACTTTTAAGCATTTTTAAATAAGATTTTTTACTATAGTCATTCAAATCTAACTTAAAGGACAACACGATACATTTAATTTTAAGTTTATTGTTGTGTTATTGTGGTCGAAATAATGAAATACGTTAGGTATTTTATACGAAAATACGTATACACCGAAGTTTAAAAAATGATTGTTCAACGATATAATGAGAGTTGATAAAGAGCTGATTACTGAGCATCCGCCCATGCTTTTTTATGTAAAAGTAGTTTGATTTACCCAATGATTTTAATAACTTACAAAAGTGTTTAAGAATTTTTTTTCAAAATCCTGAGTATTTTTATGTACCTAATACAGTAGATACAGTGGTGTGGTTTAAAATGTAATATATTTTGTAATTGTACGACCACGCTTATAATAATATACTATTTTGTAGTAAAAATGTACCGCCATCAATAATTAATAATATACTCGTCAACATGTATACGAACGACGGTATAACACTAATAATAGTAATAATAATAATAATAATAACATGTCCCACACCAGCCAAAAACACAAGACACACACATGCCACGATATAATATTGATGAATCGTATTGCCCATACGACGCGATTTGAGTCGCAGATGGTTTGGTATTGTGGGCGTGGTCACGTCGGCGGAGAAACGATGATGGAGGTAATAATAATATGTCCGACAGCAGAGCTCCTTCGCAATCGTACATACCTAGTATTATTAAATCAGAGGACAGAACGGTACGCATTTTATTATGGGCATATATAAATCGGCGGACGAGCTAATATTATTATATCGTAGGAGCAGCTATATTGCTTTGTCTAATACGAACACGAATACACTGTAATACCACGTTAGATGTTTCGATTTGCTATGTGCAGAATTTTAATCCGCCCGATATTGCATTTCGGAACGCACAATCTAATAATATGATATATACGAGTACAAGCTATGACGGTAAAATACTATACAGCTCTAAATCATGGGCTTTTGAAATCTGCAAGAAAAATCGCGTTTGTGCGCCGTGATTATAAAAACGTTTATGATAACGTTACGAACTAATACGTCTTTTAAAAAATATTGTATATTAATATTGATATTGTAGGTCTACGACCTGCTGGTGATCGTGTCTTTGTAATGTTTATGACGTGTACCTAGTGCCAATCCAATATATTATTATAAGTAGGTAACCACCGCGGTGATAGTGGTATATAATATTATATTATTACAGTTGTGGCAGTGGTGGTGGGTGCAGCAATATCTTGAGACAAGTGAGTAACAAAACGGTCCACAATCGTGACCTTACCTATTATCGTCAACTCGGCGAGTCATTGATTAATAGTCACAGCCACTGAACGGAGGCGGTGCATTTATGAATAATCCACTTTGCAGGAATCGCGGCTGCCGCTGATGGATTCCATTAGACCCGAATCATTTACATGCCATTGTATTTGGGTCCTTATTCCTCGAGAAAATCGTTTTCGGTGAATTAATTATGAGCCACCTAGACGATACGCGGACGGAGTTGTATCGGAAGAGAATAAAGATTCCCATTTTTATTTTTTTTGACACGGCGTTTTTTGAGATGTGTTCATAACTTGTTTGCTTCAGTTATATTTTAAAACCAAGATAATACTGACAATGACATGATATGAGTATGATAGACGATATTCATTACACATCATACTGAGACAATAATATAATAATATGATGAGCACGGGCTTCCCGCCACATCTTTTCAAAACTCAAACCATCTTTGAGTGTAAATTAAACCTACTACTTAAGGTCAATAATATAGGTCATTATATGGCTGCAACTTGTTTGCGCACATTTTATAATTTTTACCTGAAAAATCGGAACTCATTTGCGCACACGGTTATCCTAAATGTACAACTGGTTTGCGCACACGAAAATAAGGCTATATGGCATAAGCGCCAAAGGTGCAAAAATGCAAGGCTGGGCATTAACGAGTTAAAAAGTTAAAGTTAATTTAATAAGAAGAATATTTTCTATATTTTTGCTCTTTAAACAAAATACACACAACACCTTTATTCGTAACAGTTTTTGTAAAATCCATTTTAACGAATGTTTACGAAATAGGTCAGTCGAACATCGCATAAGCTTATGGACAAAATATAGATCTGGCGAAATAGACCGAATGAAATACTTACAAATAATGGGAAACTGTTATTACGGAAAATAATAGACACGTTTCCCAATCATATCGACTATAGGTCTATATCACTATATTAAAATTAAAATTAACACATTTTACACAAACATTATACCTATTATATGCATTTTTAACATAATTTATTAATTTAATAATTTACTTATTAAGAGGGTATTAAAAGGTCAGGCCAAAAGGTAACTGTGCGCAAACCATGTGCATGTTTACGGCTCAACTGTTCCCAAACGAGTGGTAGTTTTGTGCCCAAAAAAGTTGTCTTTTTGGTATTTGTGCGCAAACCAGTACCGCCCCATTATATATGCACGGTCTATATCTTATAATGTATCAAGTTATTTGGGTAAATATTGTACATATATCTACGTAATTACCATGTGATCGTGGTTTAACTCATTCACTTTAATTGTTTTTATTTAATTAATGAAAAATAAACATTAATATTTCATTCATAAATTGTGAACGAATTTTAGTGGATTTGATGTGTATGACTTATTGTATACCTACCTTTTTTACAAGGTTGGACAAATTAACGTAATTTATATACTCAATTCAACTGTGTTATCTATTTATTATTTTTTTTTCAATGAAGTTAAAAATAAAATTAATAGACGTTTTGAACACGTAAGTAAAGTTGAAAATTAAATTACCAATTTTCATGTCAAGTCAACAAAAAGTAGAAAACCTAGATACCTAACTATTATCGGTGATTATATCCAATAGGGGTACATAATCACATGTAAATAAAACTGACTGGCAAGTGACAAGTACTAAGTAGTAAAAATGAATATGTTTCTACTAAATAATACTGCAGTAGTGCAATAGTTTAATGAGCAGGGAATGAACAATTATATAAATGTATACTTTACCATTATGGTATCTTTATGACTATCTATATATTATTATGTAAAAATTAATGTTTGTTTGTCTGTCTGTGTGCTCTGAATGACAAATTATTTTACTGATTATTGTAAAAATTCAAAATTAGGTAACTCAATTGAAAATGTGTTTAAAAAAATATTAATTTATTTTACGTTAACGTCGATGCAATTGAGTTATATTGAAGTTAGGTTAATTAAAACATAAAACTACTTACTCATGCAAGTTTCAATTAACTTTACTTTTAACCTATTACTTTGTTAATTTCTAGCCATTTGTATAACAATCTATAACATGCAGCGTGAATCCAGAAATTGTTTAAAGGGAGCAGGACACATTATTTATATTTTCAGTAATAATTAATTATAAATTAATAATTAAATTAATACAAAATATATAAATAAAAAAACATATTATGGTAATACAATAATTATTATACCTATAGTAATTATCAATGCAATTGAAGTTTTCTTTTATATTTTTTCACAAAAATATAGGTACAATATTCGTTCTGGGGTATCATCTAGATTCTAGAGGTTAGAATTAACCTCTGTTAAAATTAACAGGTGTCACTATGGATGACATAAAATGTTATAATATTATCATTCTTTATCTGATATTTTATTTGATATTATACCAAATTTAAAGTTTCCCATGGCATTCACATTATACATTTCAATAGATGTATTCGATATAAAAGGACTTTCAACAGATTAATTATTAATTATTATTTATTAATAACGTAAGAAAGTAACAACTATCTATACATTTATAATTTATACTTTCCGTTATTTTATTTATCTTGGTACCTATATCATTATAAATATGTTAATAATATGATCTTTGAAGTTTATTAATTTTTAAAAGTTGAATGTTATTTGAATCTTTAGATATATTTATTAAGATTTATCATCAAAATAAACTTTTATTCGCTTATACCTCTAACTAAATTGAATTATTTATTTAATTAAATTTTCAAAATCGTTTATATTATAATTAAATATTATTCTCATTAAGTGTATATCAACTGTTTGTACGTCATTGAGTTCCACTTAAAATCCCTTTTTTCTGAATGCAATAATTTTTATTACATTCAAATTGATGTTGAAAAACACTGCGGTGAGAGCTGTAAGGATGAATTATATAAACTTATCGAATCTTATTTCAGTTCCAGTTTTGCATTTTTTTTTAGTTATTATATTATTTTCTTGTTATTAATTTCAGTTTAAACATTCAATCTGATATTAGTTCTGCATAAAATATAAATATTTATCAACTCTAACATAATTTTATAAATCTTGATTAGTGTTCTGAAAATTATATTACAGCTATTTAAATATTTTTCATAAAATATACTTGGTAATTAGGTCATTATGCAAGTATAAGTTCTATGTATTCAATTCTAGTAATTAGCTGGATATTTTGCAATTTATGTTTTTGGAATCGTCCACACTGGTATTTACAATAAAATAATATAGTTATAAATTGAGTTCATTTAGTCAGGGGAGAGATATTACAAGGACTACAACAAGGCGTGTGGTTTCTAGAAAAACATTGTTTCAAACAACATTATTTCAAAATCAATAACTTTAGAATTTTTGAATATATTATGTACGTTTTGAAAAAATCAATGTGATAAAATTATAAATGCATATTAATATCTAGATAAGTATGACTATTTCAATGAGATTTTGAGTTACAATATATGTTTTTTTTCATAAACGCACATCACCTACTATATTAGATCTTAGTTTTATAGTTAATTTTAAATAAACGAAAAAATCATTCAATCATATGAAAAATATTTAATTTACTTTAATTCCATACTGTTAAAAAAATAACTATATTAACATAATATTCTGCTGAGGATAATAACTTCTGATTATAATATTTAATAATACCTAGGTAATAAATTGAATATCTTAATAGGTACATGTGTAATATATACAATATTTAATAATATTTAGGCGATTCACAAATAATTATAAATTTAATGTTAAATAGGTACAGGGCCGGATTGGTATATATCGGCCCATCGAGATTTTTCACTTTTAAGCTGCCAATTTATATATTCACAGGCCCAAAATTACGTCTAAAATTGTTACTAGTTTATAGGTGGATAATCGTATTATAAACATAAATTTTTTTTCACCCATACTTACACGACCGGCCCAAACTTTAATCTGCCCATCGAGATTTTCTCGGTATTTCACTAAACCAATCCTCCCTGAATAGGTACCATATTATGTATGTTGTATAGTGAATAGACACTTTTATATTAAGAAACCTAGTACTTACCTGATTAGTTATATACAATTGAAAAAAGCAGCAAGACTCACGGTAGGTATTTACGCTCAATTATTATTACAATCGAGAGTATTTTCGTTGAGAAGATACTCTTATATTTTTATTTATCATGTATTCACGTTACTGCAGGAAGTATTTGCTATGTTAGATTTATGTTACTTAAGAACTTGCCCTAAAGTTTGAAGTCAAAAATATAGCTCATTGTTTTATAATATTATAAAACTATCTATCAGTGTAATTATTTCAAAATCAATATATTTTGTACTATCCGTCGACAAACCAGTTTTCGGCTTTGTACCGCATTTTTCGGTGTTAATAAATTGGAAATTATGAAAGTTTTGAGATATTGGTTCCCATTATTTATTGGTAACGAATAATAAATGACATGTCTATAGACAATGTATTTAATAAAAACTAAAACATCGTTATAGTCGTCTGTGACCTCAATTTAAATTCTTATCAAAGGCTCTTGTAAGTCGTTTCATGGATTTTAGATTTACGCCCCTAGACACAACAAACTCAAAATATTTTTTGTATTATAAATTATCAAATAATAATCAGTTAAACATTGGAATATTATATTATAATACTAAAGTACTTCATTAAATATAATTATGCATTGCCTTACGTTTACAGAATCCATGTAATTGATGCAGCAGCAGCTGCACATTATAGTATTTTACACACACTCAATTTCATATCGATGTAAGTACCTAAAACAATGATATTGTTGTGGTATTTTTATATATAGCTGACGAATCTAATCATCACTATCGAACGTTAAAAAAAATGTACTTAAAATACCATATAATTAACCATGAAATGCACTTAAAATTCCAATTATTAAAATTAGAAAATTCTAAATATGCGTTTAACATATTGTATACAAATATAAAATGTATCAAGTATCAATGAAAAAAAAAACATTATATAGGTACTTGAAATACAAATAAAAATAGTTTAGTTTATTTATTTAGTGCTTAAAATTAAATCAAAATATAATGCTACAGCATGTATAAATAAAAATCATAAAAATCGTATAATTGGTGTAAAAAAAATATTAACTGACAGAAATTATTGTTAAAAAAAATAACGGAGAAACACAACAAATTATAAATAAAACAAAAAAAAAACGCCTAAATATGTAGGTAGGTATTTACCTATGCAAAACAGTAAAAGTTTCTAAATTGAATTAAGCGGTGTTACACGAATCAAAAAAAAAGAAAAAAACTTGTCTTATCTTTATTATACTTAAGTCATAATGTAATCTCTCGGGCCCTATGGACTACACCGCGTCTAACGCCCGATATTGTTGGCCTATTATGCGGTCGATTGTCACGGTGTGACGGACAATTATTATTATTATTGATAGACGATTTACGGACTGCAACGAACAACGAGCGCACACCATAATACGTCATTTCACGACAGGGGGGGGGGGGATATGTTTAATTAAAAACCACGGTATTTCAACATTTTCACCATTGCAGTATGTGTTACGTACGCACACGTATATTAATTATTAGGAGTAATGCGGATAAAATATGAGTTGAAGACCTGTAGGGAAAACATACAAATCGTACGATGCATACGCCATACACGTTCATTATACCTATATTTTATTGACAATTTGTTATGGTACTATTTACAACACTTATGTCAGTGGACATTTTTAATTCTAAAAATATAAACTTAAGGCTGTCGAAAGTGTGTCGTTTTACATCGTTTTTTACTGCATTTAGACAAGTCAAAATTGTCACTTTATTTTACAATCAAAAAAGTTTCAACATAAAAGACTCAAAAATCGAAAGAAAAATTCACTAAGTTTCAACAACTCCGAATTTTGAAAAAATAAAATTAATTTGGTTACTATACTGACCAGACAGTACAAAAAAATTGAAAATCCATTTCCCACATAATCTAGAAGAGAAAATAAAGAATTCAAATATGTATTCATATGTATTCGTGTTTTTATGTCCTCTTTTGAAACTGGGTGAATTTTTCTTCCGAATTTTAGGGTTTATGTGTTGAAACTTTTTTGATCGCAACATTTTTTGACGTGTGACTGAGCGTATGTACGCTCATGGTTTCAAAGAATCTTAGCTGTAGTTTATCTTTTATTAAATAAAGCGTTCCGGGAACTCATCCAAACTACTGATCAGTTAGACTACATACACATCACTAACTTAACCTAAGGATATAGCATATTGCCTAAATCATAACCTTTTAAAAATGGTTCACTTTCAACACTTCAATAGCCTAAATGACATAGGTAGGTACATCAGTTTGATTATTAAAACAATATTTTAAATCACCTTAAAATATATATTTTTTGATATCGTTTTTTTATATTTTATATTAATATATTATTCGAACATATAACTATACAAAATATAAACTTGTTGACCAAACTATAAAAAACAAATTAACTCAATATAGTTTAAAGTCAAACATTAACTATCAGAGTATGACTAACGACCAACGGGTATTTATCGAATACCCGTAATCGAATAATACAATACACTTGAATTTTATTTTAATTATGTTGATTGGCTATATTGTCTCTTTATTCATTCGATTTAAACGATTTTTAATTAAACACAAAATACACTGTAAAAATTATGGAAATAACGATATAATTAAATTAGCAGTCATTAGCCTAACATTAGTTAACGCTTTTCTACTGATTAGACCGTTAAATAAAATGTACTTTTATAAACTAGGTGTAACTTTTTGTTATATTATAATACTTCATACTATATTTCAAATTAATTTAATCAAAAGTTAGACAAGTGTTAGTGGAATATTACTTATTAAGATTAATAGTCAATAATTGTTAAGCAATTTGGTTATTAGATATTACTCATCTAAATTTAGATACAGCAATGGAAAGGTATTACTAAACTAATTTTCTTATGTAAATTTATCAATCTGATTATCCTCTCATTTTAAACTCTAAACAGAGCAATGAATGTATAGACTATATAGATCTAACAAATCTTTTTAGAATGATGCGTGTTTTTTTATTTATCAATAATTACATTTTTTTGTGTCTGAATACATTTTTTTACTATCAAAAATATCAGATCATCAACTTCAAATTAGGTTTCTAGAAAAAGTTTGGATCTATTGACCCTCAAATTAAAGCACGATGTAACTCTCTTAACACATTTAGTGGTGCTATATTTAACGAGATCAGACGATATTTCATTCATTTGCATCAAATGTATAGCTCATGTTTTTTCTTCTTGCAAAACTCAGTTATGATGTGTATTAATTTAATAAGGAAACTAAATAAAAGTATTATATTAAATAAGCTATCTACATGTATGATGTCTTAAGCTTTTTTTTATTTAAAATATATTAAAATGTCCAAATATTAATTTTATAATTTAATTCATACTTTTAGATAAGATTTAAGGTACAATAAAAAATATTAGTCATTTTTTAACCAAGCATAAAATATTTATCCAACATTTTTAAATTTAAAAAATATATGAAATTAACCAAAAATTATAACTTTTTGTAATTAGATATTCTTAGAAAAATCGTTTGTTAATTTGAGGAATTTATTCAGAGTTAAATTTTAAATATAAATAATTAATTTAATCATGCATACGAAAATATTTTTTAAAAAAATCCATCAAAAATATAGATATAATAATAATCTCAAAAATATTCATTAATATTCTTGAAATATGCAAATATCAAGTTAGGAACTCGACAAGGAATTTAATTATAATATTATGCGCTCCCTACCTACTATCTATTGCTGAGTGTTGGTATGAATAATATAGTTATATTTTCAGTATAAATCAGAGAAATAAAAAAATATAAACAAATTTAAGTATTTATATATTATATAATAATATATAAAATATGTAGTACGTTTAAAAATGTTTCACTAATCGTTTTACTTTGAATTGTGATGCAATAAAAAGAGTATACCTAATCAAAAAGTTACAATATCTTTAAAAAGGTTTTATTTGGACATAAATAAGTCTTAAATCCAAATCTTAGATTCAAATAATGTATCTAGAGAACTATTGGTTTTATTATTAATGGTATATGTCTTTTGTTAATTATATTTTTTGTTGACCGTAACAGTGTTTGTAAGTTTAAATGGGCACTTTTAAAGTTATTTTATAGCTGCTTTTTAGAGTCTTTAGACAATTAATTTTTACAATTGTATAGTTATAGAAACAATTGAAAAAGTAAAAAAAAAAACAAAAGACAATGCCGTATAAAATAAACTCTATTCTGAGCTTGATAATATTATGCTGTTCTTCATGGAAAATTTTGTAGCCTTACAATTTCGAATTATATTTTATTTTAGCATTAAGACATTGTTTTTTTGTACGTTATGCCTATGACAATAACAGATACATAAATACATAATACACACGTTATTCATATAATACGTACAAATAAATGTTTGTTTGTTCGTCATCTATATAGACTCAAAAAAACTACTAAACCGCTTTCAATAAAAGTTTTATTAATAGATTCCTCTAGATTTAATGTTATTATGTTTTGTATTATATTTGGCTGATAATACTTTTATATATATAAATGTAAAATTGAGTAACAGCTAAAGTTATATTATATTAGAGGCAAAGTGTATGATTGAGATTTATATATGTAACTCGACCGATGTTGGCAATAAATCGATTGAGGATATTTCGACTGAAGCAAAACGAAACTATAGATAATAATAGATTATAACGATTACAATATACAGTTGGGTCATACAGAAATATTATTAGTCATGTTATATTATTTTTATGCCATTTATGATAATCCGTATTTGTTGAGACCAATTGCCACCAAGTTTTGAACACATATTATTTGGGATCTAGGAAAGGGTCGTAAGAGTATTATTATAGATGCCAATATGCCACTATATTACTGTAGATAATACCTAAATAATAATATCAATAACTACGAAAAGTTTCTAAAGTTCATTATATTACGTCCCGTTATTAAAATTATATTTTTGCTCAACACACATTTTATTGTATTTTAAAACTATAGATTATTAATATATTTTGCTTCAAAACTCGTAGCTTTTAGTATAATACAACATTAAACTCAACAAATTCAAGCATTCAATTAAAATAATGATTACCATAACAGTGTTTAAAGTATATACAAGCTTGTTGCACAGTATAAATACCTATATATTTGTTCTACAATGTAAAAATGTATGTGAAACATTATAGCTCTACTTCTGTCTTCATATTAAGAAAATACATCGTAAGTAAATAACTGTTGACATTTTAAGACAACCGGAATAACACTGTAGTATTTTATTATTGTCATAATTTAATTTAACACGAAACGTTCGGTATGGTGTACGGTAGTGATCTTTATTAAGCAAATTACTTGACACAGAAATTTTATCATTTTATTTCCACGAAGGAATACTGTATAGCTTCTAGAAGTGGTTAAATGTATACTTCGCATATACACAAATACCAAATGTCGTAAATATTAAAAGGAAGTGTACACACACTTACCTTGTGCACACTATTGTTTCACTAGCACGAGAAATCAATTTTTTGCTGATAACAGTTTAATACTTAAATGCATATAGATAAATTAAAACAATTCTTGGTCATCAGTGCATTTCACCATCGTTGTTAACTTTCAAGTTTAGGTTTTTTTTTTTAAATTTCTGTTTTTAACCAATTGTATGTGGCAATGCCCAGTGTTTATGAATCTTCGCATAAATAATCCTTTTGTTGTACTCGCCGTTTTCCAAGTTTTTGTCAGAAAGTTCTATAATTTCCAATGTTTTTAGTTATACGTGCGGGTTTTAATTACAAACCCTTTCTCTGAACCATTTACACGATGAGGATCCAGTACAGGAAAACACAATAATTAACAAACAATAATTCTGCATGAAACTATTTTGTGTTCTATTGAATGTAAAATAATGAAAGAAGTATTATACTAATACTAAGTAAAGATACCTTTAACTATACATTTGTATATTTAAATTTTTTTTTAAATATTGATACACTGTTCAACTATCAAACGTAGGCATAACGAATTATATTGTTAAGAGAATATTGTTTTTTGGAATTGATGACCATTTTTACTCATTATAATAATACAATTTAAGTTCATTTAATTTAATTTAATAATAGTTAAATGCAATTTTTTGATTCACATAATTATCTTATAATATATTATTATTACACTATTCTTTTTAATTATAAGGCATTATAAAAGAAAAATTAGGTACTTACGTCTTATTGTAATTAGTGACAACATTACGTATAACTGACTAGTTTATAAAACACAATTTTTTAACAAGTTTCAAAAATTAATGAACAATTTTCATTCCTTCGTTCAATAATTTTTTACTTTACTTATCAAAACGAAACGATATTTAATATTTGAACAGGTGAATATCAAACAATTTGGTACGGGCAGCTTCCCTTGTTCGTAAAATAGAACCACTACTGATTACAATGTATTTTACAATGTAAAATTAAATTATGATTGCTTTATGCTTAACTTTAACATAATAGTATATAACATCAATGGTATATTATAGTTTTTATAGTTTTTGAGTACCTAAGATACTGAATTATAATAAATTCGTTGAAACTAAGTGATAATAATTAAACTACAATATTAAATTGCAGTATTCTGGTTAACCGGTCAAACAGTAATATTATGTAGTTCAATACTTTGGATGTTTTTAAAACTGTTATTTATTTTTATTTTTCTATACATTTTCAACAAAACTAAACTTTTGCATTGATTTCAAACAATTCAAACAATCATAAAATTATTATTTACACGTTTGAAAAACATAATGTAAATATCTAAAAATAATAAGTTTAAATTTATTTATTTTTCAACGGTGGTAGGTATAACCGAAGAGATTGGACATTTGCCAAATATTATTTATATCTACCCTCTGACACTATAAAAGTAAAAGTGAATAATTTAAATATTTATTAAACTTTAAAATAAAATATAACCACTACAAAATAGAAACGGTTGAAACGCTTTGATTTATTAAAAAATACTGAGACTATTAATATTAAATTATATCAATTGCAAATGTATAATTTTTGTTATTTTGTACTTTCAATTGAAATTTTTTTTTAATTTGTTTTAAAACTAATCTATAAAAAAAATTGTTTTTTATTTGGTAATATGCTTTCTTTTGCTGTGAATTCATAACAAAAGTACATTCGCACGGATATTGAACAAAAGTATTGTTTTGAGTCCATCTTCAGTTCATATTCCGCTACAATACAAATTTTTGTAAACATCAACTTATCATATTGTAGAAAATTATCTTACTTAAAATTGAAAATTGAAAATTACTATGTGTTATTAGTCAAAGGACACAATGTCTTCTACTTTTCAGATTTTATTAATTTTTCTGGGAATGTATATATATTATTTATTATATTTTCAAATATTCTTCAAAACGTGTATACAATAGATGTAATTAAAACATAATAAATTATAGTATTTTGTGTGCAAATATTAAAAATTGTATACATATTATATTTCCTATTATATCTTGTAAATCTATACTGGACAGATTTTCTTCGTTTTAATATTGTAAACCGATCACTGTAGTTTCGCGTTAAGATACTTTCGATACACACTGCCAAAACCGATAAAGATTTACATCGATAATGGGATTTTTCGAATTTTCTCGGATAACTATAACGCAAAATTTGATATCCCAACAGACACATTCATCATACAAACGGTCATAAAAATATAATATAAAACAAGAACAACAAAACGAAGAATAATAGAGGGAAAATACACACACACACACACACACACACACACACACAGGATGATCGATGGAGGGCAAACCGTTGTATGTCCGAGCACTTTCATTTTTGCCATATCCCACAACCCCGACGGAATTCGAATTTCCAAATCTGTTTGTTAATCTCGCCAGCCCGCAAAACGATCATCGTCGATACGTCAAATATTATTATTATTATTATTATTGCTTTATCGCTGTTATAATGCCGTTTTGGAGTTACTCGAGGTGGGAGCGGAACCACCATTGAATTCACAAAATGGAAACCTACCCGTGTTATGACTCGTCGTTAATCGTGCGTCAACGTATGCTGAGCACGGGGAGAGAAGAAACAAATTAACTTCGCGATCATAACTTGATTGATTTGTGAGCTTCGTGAATCATGATCACCACTACCTAGAGACTTCGAACTCTCGTCGTACCGATGTATTGGCGTACCTCAGCGTTCGGACGAGTATCGAGCATCGCTCAGATGAGCAGACGAGTTACCGTACCTTCTATATAATGCCGTACGAGTTGGAATTTGCGATAAACATTTGCCAAATTAACTATTAATCATAATATTTAATTGACCTGGTAATTATAACGTATTTCTGAATAGCCGGATTTTTTCAGCCAACAGTTTTTTTTTTTTTTTTTTTTTGATGTCAATAGAGTCTTCCAAATATTAGTAAATATGAAAAATCAAAATTAAATTCAAAACATTTCAAAACATACCTACTCAAATTAAAATATATATTACAATGTATATTAGAAACATACAAACTTTTTTCTGATCTATTATTTTTACATTTCCAGAAATATTTGTATTACAGCTTATATATTATTATGTATAAGTATCTAATATATTAAATACCTTTATTATGATTATATAAAAATATATTTAAAAACTATTTGTCCACATCAATAAATGTAATTATTTCTAATTTCCATGATGCAAAAATATTTATATAAATTAGATGAAAAATGAATCGCCAATACTGTTAGGAAAAAATCAAACATTTAAATCAAATTATCCAAGTGTCTAATTTAAGTCTAGGTATACATTTTAACGAAATAAAAGTATTGCCCTCAAGAATCGAACTGTTAGAACTATATTTCTTACATAAACTCAATAGGCTATAAATAATCTTTATTAAAATAAGACCTTGGCATGCTAGGTTTATAATAATAATACAACAATTCGTTTTATTAGTTATATTTCTTATTGAATGTTTTTAAATCCATTTTTAATCGTTTTGATACTATTTTTAAACAAGGATACACCCAAATACATTATAAATAGTAGGTACCTATTTAACCTCACTCAATTGTATTAAAAGTATATGTTAATTGTACTTCAGGAAGAGGTATAAGGTATATGATAATATTTCTGTGTTAAAATAATTCAAGGATACACTGTTTATTTTAATAATACATAGTACATGGATGTGATGTAATGATGGATTATAAATTAGAAAATGACGGTGTCATGATAGGTAGTTCATGTCATATCGAGTATCTATGCTAACATCCGTAAATAATATGTATATAATATACAGTATACACACGACCGAATACATTTTTTTTAAAAACATTTGTTGAGTTTTTAATGTTATAAAGTGAACTGAAATTCTATACATTTATAGAAAATACCTAATTACATAGTTACAATAGGTATAAAGCCTCACAAATACAATTATAGTAATAAGATTAATAACTAGTTAAATACTATTATTAAAAGTATTTATGTATATAATTTTGTATTTTAAATCCAATATAACAGCAAGATTGACTCGCTTATAAATATTTATTGATGCATCTTGACCAAAAATTAATCTGGAAATAAATCAGAATATTATCGATCAGAAAACTTGACCAAGCATATAAAAGGATGAAAATCCTGCTAATTAAAATATTAAATGTACCTACTCTACTGCTATATAATTGCGAAAATAATCAGATATTTCCCTTCTATCCTACACATGCTTTATAATGAGCTCTTGCAGCAAAATATAAAATTAAAATACAAAAACTCTCCAATACAAATCTCTGATGATAACACGAAAAGCCCATTGATTCATGCGGAATAAACAGCTTTACAGCGACACGGGATTGCTCTATACCTATCACCGAGGATAACAAATCAATTTACAAACTTCTACGACAGACTAAATAAAACTAAAATAACCCTTTATTTCTAAATTGGCAAAAACACCACCAAAAATTGACCTAAATCACGCCTATTTAAATATATTATCTCCTTAGAAGAGTTCCAACCAAACAACTTATCAATATGATATTTCTTTCTTCTAACATGTGTCCAACGTATTGCATTGTACAGGATAAATTATAAATAATACAATATAACGTCCATAACAATATAATATTTGTAATGTCATAATTGTAGTATTATGAAAAACAATAAGTGATATTAATACAATAAGAGAAACACAAAAGATAATATTGTATTTTATAAATTTAATAAAATTATATAATTTATCGATTTGACAATAACGAAAAAAAAAATTAACATTAAATTAAACAAATAAATGTGGACAAATGGGTACCACTCTGTTGTACAGAAGTTTTTGAACATTTCGTGGTAATGGATGTCATACATTTGAATTCGGTGATAAATTATTGTATAAGAAAAATGGTTCTCAGCTGAGACGTTGTGTCTCTTATTATCTCTAAAGGTACTTGTATAAAAAAGAAATTTAATAGTAAAAATTTGTTTTATAAAAATCTAAAATATCTCATGGCTATAAATAGCGTGAATTGCCTATGAACTTTTTTTTTATCTATTAAAACTTATTATGTAAGCTATCAGAAAAAAAATGTTAATGCATTTCTAACTGAAAAATAATTTACAAAAGTTGAAAAATTATCATGTCTCTAAATAGGTCAAAAAAATTTAAGATAGTTTGAAAATTTTACCATGTATTGCAAACGTTAGTATAAATATCTGCTGAACATTTAAAGAGTCTACGGTTGTTCGTTTAGAAAACACAATAAAATATTAAAAATTGGTCAAATATCGTAAAAAATATAAGTTAAAAGCTAAAAATTCATAAAAAATTAATGTTCCGTTTAAGTAACACTTTTTTTTTGTTATTGATAGAAAAATTTATGTAATACATTCTATAATATTTTTAATCGTACCTAATTTTTCAAAAATGTTGTTAAAGCAAAAATTACCATTTTTTTCACTTTTTTTTTCTTGACACTTTCTAAAACTTCTTGGAATTTTTAATTTTGACCTTCAAAAGAACCAACTAGATTCACTTTTCTGTCAGGAAATATGCTGATCTCGAAAATAGGATCATTTTTATTATCCAAAATGTTGCTGACCGACAGAAAAAAAACACACATTAGAGTAAAATCAATACATTATGTCGCTCCGCACGGAATCTAAAATATTATTTAGTTTTTTTTCTTAATTAAATGAAGTATATTTTTCAAATCTAAAAATATTAAATGCTATTACAAGGTCCTACAAATACATTTAATGAGCAAAAATTATATTTAGTAATTCATGTTTAATACAAAATATATTATCTTATTAATATATTACAAAATTAAAATATGCCTTCTATAATAAATTCCAATAAAACTAATTGATTATATTTAACATGGTTGTAATACATTATTAGATTTAATTAATTTAAAATGAGAAATGCATTCGAGCCATACTACTACATAGTACTTAATTTAATTTATATATAATATTATGTATCATAAATGAATTTTACGTTGAAAAAATATAATAATTTTCGGGATAAATTTACCAAAAATAACTGCATTGTTTACATTCACAATTGCACTAGTTTTTTTATTATCTAGTCGGAATATAATTACATTTCGGGCCTTATTTATTAATCTAGACTCGAGTAAACTCATGAGCAGAAAATTCCTCGGGCAAGTTTCATTACAAGTGTATAAGAATATAATATAGTGACTAACGAATCCGAAAAACAATGGCGTACATAAGATCCTTACGTTCACAATCTTAGACTTGGGAAATGGTCTAGCGTACTATAGGTTAATTTGACGTTTGGCGCAGCGATGCGTAACGTCTGATAAGTGCCAGTTAAAGAAAGCGCCAACTTCAATCATTGGATTTTACGAGCTGTTGTCCCGAGGCCCGGATGCCGTCCCTATATAGCTCTAGGGAAATCACAAATGAGAGTTCCCAATTTGGATGGCCAATAATTTCAAATCATACACGATATATTATAATGCCGTGTATAAACTATGGCCTATGGGACTTTAAAAGAAATCGTATAAACAACGATCCCAACCGTGTACGACTTATTATGAGATTTGTTTACGACACGAGTGATTCTTGTAAAACATTATACTATTTACGCTTCAGGTGATTCTCTTAACAGTAAATACACAATATCTCAAAGAGTATTATGGTTTTTAAAAGATTTTATTATTCCTATACAGTATACATTGCAATGTAATTGAAAATAAAATTTACAAAATACATAGATAATAGTCTATGAATATTGTTGTTTTGTGATATATAATGCAAAACACATTTTAAGAAACGTTAATATTTTGTAAGGTAATGAGGATGTACTGTAAATAGCAGAAACACCCAGTAATAAACTGGTTGATTTGTTTCAATGACAACCCATTCGAGATTCGACCACACTTGAATTATATCGTATTTATAAATAAATAAATAAATAAAAAACTAGGTAACCTATAAGATATTAAAATGTTGAAATTCAAAAATTAATATGTATAAATAAAATCAAAATAAATTTTATCATAAATGTTTATATAGTTCAGGGAACACATAACATTACGTTGATGATTTATTTAAAATATTTTCTGACTAATAGTTTTTTACTTATTCGAAAGCTGAAGCAAATTGTTCATATAATATAAAATATGAATTTAATATATTTATATGCACATCAGAGCATGTAATGGTAATATTTAACGATACTAGGTGGCTATAATGTGAATTTAACAGTTGCAAATTATTACAAGAATACATTTTTCACATTTTATTTGTCAAAATGAGTGATTTTATATAATTTATATTTTAAAAAAAAAATAAAAGTATTTTAAATTTTAATTACATTTGATTTATCATTGTTTCTAACAATGCTTTGATTGACACGAAAAGATTGCATCCAAAATATAATATATGTAACTCCGTAATATTTACTTATGGCATTTCTGGTAATCCTTTATCTTATCTGAAGCACAAAATTGATGGCGTAGACTCTAGAGACTTGCTAAACTAATAATAAATAAAGCAAAAACTTTAAAATTTGAATAAAATATTGAAAAAAATAAACGAATAGGAAGCGTCGCCAATGGGTGACTTTTTTGTCAAGCTGTTTAATGTAGAATATTATTTACTCATACTATTATTCTACAATAATTCAGGTAGGTTGTGTACTCAAAATATATAAATGAAAAAAAAAAAAAAACAATATCGTAATTTATCGGTTTGGGAAATTGTGTAATACAATAAAACACGGCATGCATAATATAATAATTGTTAACAACTTTTTTAAACATAACTTTGTTTATTGACTCTGGTGATAAAATACATATTTATATAATTATCATCTAATCTGATTTTAGTATGGGTGCAATACATATACATGTATATTAAAATACGTACCTAAACTAAGCCAAGAATCTATACTGTGTAAAAATGTACTATAAGTTAATTTATCAATTAATTTGTTAACTACTTACATTCTATACTAAAACATGAATCGTTATTATTATTATTAATGCTTTGAGTAAATAAGAACTCAATTGAAAAAAAAAAGGCTGATTAGTAAGAATAAAACAGTTTCATCAAAATAATGTAAAACACAACAATATAAATAATATTTTGTCAACCTTCTGATTATAGGATTCTGTGTTTAATGTCGGAGGAATTATGATTCACCAAGTCTCAATTATTACCATGGAAACAACATCCGTATTTTTTGTTAACTTTATGGTTTTTTTTTCATTAGTACTTAAATTTGGATGGGTCAAAAACAAATGTTGATTAATCTCTAGTACACCGAATCCACCGTAATATTTAATTTTAATTTTTAATAAACGTTAAAATAACGCCGTTCTCACAACTTCATATTTAAAGCACCAGACTTGATGGTTGTTGTTGCACTTAATTAATGTCACTCATCTTGCTTTGAACACTTAAAACATGAAAACACTGAGGGAAAGAAAATAATTATAATTTAAAAACGTTAGTGAATTTATAATACTGCATAACGTGTTGATTTATAATCTAACAACAACTACCAACATAATATGGTTCAATTGGTTCATGTAATGCATGTATGTACATGCAGTGCACGTCCATACTTTTTGAAATGTAATACAAATTAAGTTGTAACTGTTATATTAGAATTATACAAGTAACTGATTATAAACTAAAATATATTTTTAATTTTTATTAAACTTATTATTTTCTTATTAATTTAAATTCGTTTTAATTATTTTATTCAAATTTCCAAAAACATGATATACCTAGTTGATGTTTATGTTTACACCATACAACATGCTATAAAAATTTGTTCACAATATTTACATGATTTTCAAATCTAACAGAATTTACCGTCGTTTAAAAGTACATTTTTTTCTTCCATCACTTTAATGTTTATATAGATGATATATAATTTTATAATATTTATTATTTATTATTTCCCTAATTCATAACGAATATATTGACCATCATAATACTGATTGTGGTTGTTAATTCTCAAAAATTGGGATTTTAAATCAAATTGTTTAGAGAATGGTTTCAAAACATATTCTCGTTGTTGCTATAATTAATGCCCCTTTCAATGTATTAGATTAGAGGTTAATGTAGTTTTCGCACGTTAAGTGATAACGGCTGTTGTGTTATTTATTGTTTACTTTAGGTACGAAGATTAAGTAGACGAGTCACGCGAAACCAAAATGGTTTCGTGCATCATGATAAAAAAAAATAACAAAAACAATTGATTAAATGAATTATTATACCTATTATATATTTATATATATATTTTAGTTAAAATACAGTGTAATTGGATTGGCTACAAGTATATGTATACAAGTCATTCAAGTCTTAACATTCATTAATTTTATAATAATTTAATGCTGCCATAGGTAATTCATATATATATATATATATTGTGTTGTTTTCATATATATATATATAATATATATATATATATTTGAATTAATAAAGTGCAGTTTATAATCATATATTAAATTCTATTATTTTTTTCTTATCCTATTGAACTAATAAGTTAGAATTACTAATTATTACACTTGAACTATTTTTTGAGTGAACATAATATAGGCAGTGTATTGATAATCATAAAATGTATTGTATTATAATATGATATTCAAACAGCATTACATTATAATTATATTTATTCTACATTATATTTTAGTTAAAATAAAATATTATGATGTATTATTTTTAACTAATACTATTTGAGTAGGTAAAATAGTAATATTTGAAAAGATTGTTATGATTTGTAAGTCAAGAATAAAAATGAACAAAAAATAACTTTAATATTAAAATTTGTCTTTAAAGATCAAAACATGTATCAACATGATTATTTTTCTGTTTGAACTCATATTGATTTCAATTTATTCGAGATGTAGTAGGTATTTTTTTTATGACGTATTAAAACAAACTATTTTTAATTTATTTTCTAAAATGTTGTATATTATATTTATTAGGTAATATTATTAAAAAAATAAGTGTTTATTCCATAAATCTTTAGCAAGCATAAAGTATTAATCTTATTATCTTTGATGCGTCAATCAATCACTGTCATTTAAAATATATTTTCCTAGATAGAAGATTTATAATCAAAATGGCGTCTGATTAATTTATTTTTGAAAATGAAATCGTGATCCCATTTGAAGGTGTTGCTCTTAAATCATTATTATTATTTTTTACAAAATTAAATGACATTAAAATCTTTTGATTATCTCAAACTCAACAGATATTGATAACAGTTAAAATATTCACGTAAGATTTTATAAAAAAAAAACAGTACTTTGTAATAATATCAATAACGTTTCAAAATATTTGTAAAAAATTACAATAAGAATGATGAACCTAAACAGTTGGAAAAAAAAATATTATATATACTTAAAAATATGATAAAATTTAATTTTCGTTGACTATATAGACAATTTTTTTATCACTTAATTAATTTTAATATGACATTGAAATTACAATGTACGTATTATAATCAAATAATACTTAGAAATCAGAATGTTCTATTAAATTATAAAATTTATTACGTTTTAAATATATATTTTATTATCAATAATCGAATACACCAAATGTCACGGCACTATAATTAAATAAGGGATCGTAATATAGTTTACTTTGCATATTACCAATGGAACCTACTTATAAATAGTTATAGAGGTGTAACAGACGACATCCTTTTTTTAAAATGTTATAATTATCTGCAATAAATTGAGATACAAAACATAATAATAATAAGAATAATACAAATCCTACAATTTTAAGTACCATAAACTTCAACCCCGGGTTAATACTTCTTGAACATATTTATGGTACCATATTCAATCTGAAAAAATTGTCTGCTACATGATACAGTATATAACCTGGTATTATAATAAAAGCTAAAAAATATTATAAAATAAAAATATAATATTTTAGGATACCTATAATAATAGTTAATTTGCGAGCCAGTGGTATATCAGAACTCAGAAATATAAATATATAGTGGTGTATTATAAGTATTAATAGGTTAACCTATTAACCTAGTAAAAATATAAAAATTACCTATAATTTATAAGCGATTACCGTAACAGTAGGTAAATTAATGTAAAATATTATATAAAATAAAATATTTTAAATATATTAAACTTACCGAACTAAACCAAACCATTAATTCACAAAATTATTTATAGAAAATGTATCAAAATAAATGTCTAAGACCTTATAATAATCGGTTACTTTAACAGTTATAAGATTAAAATCTATAAAAACAAATACCGGATGGAAAACAATTTACAAGGTACTTGAAAATGATAATATTATGATTCTAAATTACTTAGACCCCAATTGTGTTTTATATTTTTTTAGAAAGCATTTGTTATTAATCCATCAAACAGCAAACTTCTTCATATTAACCGAAAGTTTGCAAGCTCTGCTTTTGGAAAACGACAACAATGGGACATGCTAGACAATAGCATCAGTCATTTTAAGATAATCACACAATCATAGGTACCTCTGTGTAACGATGGATGTAATACCAATGCTAGGATACATTAAAACTAGAAATTGGACACGCTACACTGAACTTCTAGCCTCTTGGAATATTCACTGAAATAGAAAAAAATAAAAACGGAAAATTGGCTCTGTTGTATAGTTGATATCGAGTGTACCTATTATCATTGAGTAAGTCCCCTGTAATAGATGTTTAAAATATTTTAATTCAATAACCAATAATTATATACGATAAAGAACGACTCTGAGCAAAGTCGATCTGCCAGCCTATATTTTTGAGGATATAATATTTTTAATTTATTAATCTTTAGTGATACAGAAGGTAGAACTGTTTTTTGCCTAAAATAAATAGCATTTATTAAATTGTAATAGTTTTACGTTTATACAGCTAGTATTATCCAATGAAATAATACCCGTAATTTGTACTCCTAGTATTATTTAATTGGATAATAGTAGATGTTATTAACTTAAAACTCAATACGAACGTACCGTAGATCAATGTGAATAGGTTCGTGGGATAAATAGCTTAAATGGATCCAAATATTTTTTAAATGTAATTTACTACTGTCACTAATACAAGGTCAGTAATAATTAATTGTAGTCGAAAGTATTTCAAGTAGGTATTTACGAATGATATTCAATATTTATTTAATGTTGACATTCAAGTGTGGAAGAGAAGGTTAAATAAGAAGCTGAAACAAATATAATATTGAAAATATAGTTTAATTTACAAATTGTTGATGAATGGAGTGGGCTGGAAAAGTCTGGTGAGCCTGTTTGAACATCATAAAGAGAACAAGACTGCAGGTCAACCGAAAAAAACGGTGGCTGGATGTAGTTAAATCAGATATGGTGAATCTAAAACCCAGTCTATGCGGCATATGAATATAACCGTGCACATAACAAGGAAATGTGGAAATATAGTATAGACGCTAAACATTTTTTTTTTTATTGATAAAAATAAAAAAAAACCTATTAATTATTATTTTCAGAAATAATATTATTAGATACTACGTCCATGGATTAACAATGCTATAAATGTACGATTAATGTGTTTGTCCAAAATAATGTATTGACACTGCTGGTAATGATAGGATATACCTATTTTTTTAAAAATTGATTTAAGGAATTTTACCTTTAAGTTTTGATATAATTTAGAAAATATTTATACTTTACGTTTATGTTGTAACGCAATTTATACATTTACCTAATTAACTTTACTTTATAAACAACAAACACAAAGTAATAAAGCATACAAGTATGCGTATAAGATACCATAATTTTTAATTATACTACGTTTAAAAATAATTGAGAACAATTTTTATGCATACTATACTAAGTAACTAAGTATCATCTCATGCTACTTAATTATAAATAAAATACTTTATAAATTATAATGTAAAAAAATATAATATACTGTATTAATTAGATTTAAACTTTGCACATAAATATTAATTTTATAAATACATATTGTATGAGATTGAATTGAATTCATATTTTCATAATATTATAATCAAATACCTAATTAATTGGTGAATGTAAATCATTTTAAAATATTGAAAAAATTGCAATGCGTTGTTAACCTTAACACGTTTTCAATTAAGATTAAAATATTATTATAACTATTACGTATTTATTTAAATGTTATAAGCAATATAAGCTATTGAATACTACAACATTGAACAAGAAATACACATTATTAGTTATTACACGGGAATCAGACACGTTGCAATAAAATAATTTCTGACTTGAGCTAAGTTCGTACAGACATTATATATATAAGAAATCATAACTGTGATAACTGTGAATCTACTGGTGTAGTAAAATAATAACATGTTCACCGACGGACAAGATCCCCATTTCTACCGAACCTATATGTTTTCCTATTTTTTCCTATTTTTTACCTACCTAAGTCTTAAATGTTGGGCTATAATTATATGCTGGTCTTATAGTACCACAGACGCATTTTATTTTTCTCTTCCAACCAAATTT
Organism: Nasonovia ribisnigri; assembly: GCA_027563435.1. Classification (NCBI taxonomy): domain Eukaryota; kingdom Metazoa; phylum Arthropoda; class Insecta; order Hemiptera; family Aphididae; genus Nasonovia; species Nasonovia ribisnigri. The sequence continues at coordinate 75,218 of JANEHU010005186.1, read as the reverse complement.
AAGTTCTGTGTTGTATATATTTTCTAGGAATCGTACATAGTATTTTAAATGAAAATTATTGTTGATTTTCCCATACATGATTTTGTTGCTACAAGTTTCTATGTCCAATAGGATGTGATATGGTTATTACCTTCATAATCATATTGTGTGAATATTAATTTCTTGGGTGTTACCGTTGACACAGTTTAAATGCAATATAAATTGTCATTTGGAACACTTAAATGTTCATTCAACGTTTTTTGTTGCGTGGAGGCAGTTCATTGAACAATTAATAGATACATCGATTAATACATAATATTCTAATAAACCTTTAGTAATAATATGTTCTTATGATATAATTTAACCGTTTAAACTCTATTTGTGACAAAACTATTACCTATGAATGATTTACATTTCAATATTCCAAAACCTAACAATATAATTTGGATATAATAATTTATTTGCATCTATGCAATGTGAATTTTGCATTTTTTTATCTGTTTTCTTTAGACTAAAATGCATGAAAAAAATAAATACATTATAACTTCATTGTTTTTTTCTTATTATTATTTTACTGAACCGAATTTAATTTCAGTTTGCCTTCCTCTCAGAGGAGTAAGTAGTTGTTTAAATTTTGATTAAAAATTATAAAACAAATAATAAATATGTACAAACAATATAATAAAATAATATATAATAAGATAATAATAATAAAAAAAAATAAAACTCTTATCTTATGATATGTTAGTTTAAAAAAAAAACACAGTCAATATCATAATTTGTGCGATAAAAATAAAATATGGTCACCCGAAACAACAATAATACCTATATTTCATAGTCAGAATTCATCGAAACAAATTTTTGAAAGTAATTCAATAATATAGAACAACTAATAACGGGTATTTAATAGTGTGTTTTGTTTTTCGAACTTGATACCGGGAAATAATAATAATATGTAGATAAGTATCTATACTATTGGTCGTCATATAGAGTTATATTTGTTAAACTTCAACATTTTTGGGGTTTGTTATTATATTTATATGTGCGTGTGCTTACATTATATAAGCACCATTGTTTACTCAAGAGAATAATAAATAATATCACTGACAATTGTATTCATTTTTACCTTTAACATATTGATTTGTCCCCAAACTAGAACAATAAAACTACAATGATTACCAAAATACGTAAGTAGTATCACGAAATATACATTTTTAGTGGGTATTTATTGTTATGTTTAGCATTGATCAATATGGTTTATCATTCTCAAAAATTGTATCCTGAAAAATAAGTTAACATACATTTTACCATATTATAATAGAATTATATATATAAATTACAAGCTATTTTAAGTATTTCATAGGTACCTAAATTAAATTATAATGGAATTATATCAATAGAGTCTTTACATATGATTTCAACAAAATAACCAATATAAATATTTTATCAAATTAATCTGCTTTCACTTGAATATTAATAAAACATAAATACATAAATGATAAAATACATAAATAAATTAGGTACAGGTTTTATTATTGTTTAATATTGTTGATCTATTTTATTTTCTTATATAATACTTCAAAGGAAAAAGTGTCTTGATAACTATAATATCCGATCAACATGAGACAATATTAAATTTCGAAATATGACTTGATAGTTTTAACTGGAAACTTATGAAAAATAGAATAAAAAATATTTTTGTTGAGAATTATTCTACCAAAACAATAATATACCAATTATTAAATAAAAATTAATTATGATATTAATTGATATCAATATATTTATATATATATATTCTAATGAAATAGGTCACACGATAGTATTACCTATACCTATGTTATTTTACATATTACACAAATAATTTACTACCTATTGAGTTTGTATATGATATATAGAAATATATTACAGTTGTGCTGTTAGTATAATTTTCATGTATTGGCGAATTATAAATTATTTTAACAACGTAAACAAAATATGTGTGTAATTTTTAGAATTATTTATTCGTTTAATTATAATTTATAATGATTATAATGTTCGTTATGTTGATTTGTGCGAACTAAAATTCATTTCGTTGCGAGTTTATACCCCTGTTTCAATTTTATACTCGAGTATTAGTACGGTCGTTTATTATTTATTCCATGTACATTGTACACTGTAGTTGACATGCAAATACTTTATAGATAAGAGATCTTTAATAAATAACCTATCGCTTTTGTTATATTTTAGCGTGTCACAATAAATGGCATCAATTCATGAATAAATAAATTGTAAAAATATTTTCGTTGCTTTAATAGTTGTTTATTTTCCCACTATCTCGATCTCTAAAAACAATACTGATCTCGGCAGTTATTTGGAATATTATACCGTATTTTATGCATACATTCGAATCGCATTGAAGAACCTTATATTTTAATCAACAGTATAAATATTTAGTTAAAAGTTTTTAAATTTGAATAGGTAATTTAAAATATTTGGCATCACATACACTTATACGCTGATGAAGTTCATTACGATAACAGCGAAGAAGTGGACAAACAAAAATAGTCTAATCATCGTCTCACCCATAAAATATCAATCAAAACAAGTAAAATAACTCTCACGGAGTTGTATCATGGAAGTAAAACCCCGTTCCAAGGGTCTTCTGTACTAGGATAGAATATTATGACGAGCACTTAATATAGTGCCCATTCCTCGACATACTATTATTATAATCGACGATCTAGGTACTCTTGCGGCGCTACTTATATTAGAATTACTGAAAAACATTAAACTTCCATCAGTTTACATGTACAGAAAACCCAGATTCAATCAACAATGTCTCCTCATGCCAGATTTCCATTAGCGATGCTCAGAAGACCCGTCCACGTGCTAATTACCAACATAACGTCCTTTTTTTCCACGGTTAGCAGCTGCGGGATTACTTTATTTGCAACGCTTATTTTACACGGTGTACACGCATTTTGTGTTACGAATGTTGCTCGTTAGCGTTTCCAAACCACATTTCGAAGTTATGACGTGATTACAATCTATTCTAATCTATTACAAAATTTTTGGCTGGCATGTATATTATAGTCGTCAGTTAATTATCACGTTCGATCCAATCATTGCAATATTTAAACAAAGCAATATTTTCTATCGTGATGGTCAAGTGTCTAACCTTAATAGGCGATAAAATATTAAAATTAAGCACTTCTATCCGCCACTATAATGGACAATAGTATAGGTACAGACTAAAAATTGAGGATATGAATTTTGTATAAATGTACATGATATAATTTCAATGATATATAGATATATACATTGTATAGCTAGGTATAATGCTATTATTTTCAGAAGAACGTTGTACTACTAGACTTCCCTAATAAGACATTACATTTCTTAATTTTAAAATAACTAAATTATATTATTGTACTGAAATAAATTGTCTTTGCTGGGTTTTCTAAACTTAAAAAAAAAAGTAATAACAACAACAACCACAACTACTGTAAATTACCTAGTTATATTTTGTTTCCTCTAAAATGATGCAATTGTTTAAAGTGGAAGTATTCAATACGACAAAAAAAAGCTTTATTATAGAATAAAACCATTAACTTTATTAACGGAAATTGTAATGGATGAGTAGACCATTGTGCCCAAGGTCCAGTACCGAAAAAGTGTGGAAATACACGTCTTGTTTGGTCATTGACGCCAGTGAAGCCAAGTAGTTTGCCATCTATACTTAAATTTGACTTATCCTGACATAAGTGGCATACCCTATAGTACGTTCGAATGCTCTTTACATGTAACCATATATCGTAATACTTACAGCATCAAAAGCATTACTAAAATAGAAAATATATAAAAATCATTTACAGCCATGAAACTTTCCTCACTCTCACAGACCTGTCAGTAGAATCACTATCTGTACTAGGATCGTTGTTCGTAGGTAACCGACGACTCGCTGTGTAAACTGGGGTTGTTGACATAGTCTGCACTATTCATTGTCATTGTCATCTTTCTACAAAATCTTGTATGATATCTGCCGACTTTTCAATAACTTGAAGTCGGTCTCCTTGGGAGTTGTCCAATCGCTGGCTGACTGGCAATAATGACAATTTCACTTATGTACAATTTAACGCCATTTTGATATTTTTCGTTTTACTTTAGCTGCTGTGGCCCAGCATTAGGTTTACTTACCTTGACTTGCTATTCTACTGGATATATCCACTCTTCTCACTTTCCCTCAATGATTTGGCAACTGAAAGCCGAACATGACATTATGCGGAGAGGAGGTTTGATTGTCGTTCACACGTTTTCTACGTCTATTTAAATGTTACTCGTTTCAGGAATGGTAATAATTTTACTGATGCCGTAAATTATACGTATAATTGGTGCTCGTATTAATAATCTCTTTAAAAATTAAAAGTATACCCAAAATTGGATCGGAATTGGTGTCTACGTGTATTTATGTCACTGGAGCTCTGATGAGTACCTACCTCCATGCACACTACCGATTAATTACACAAGCCTTGTTTTCAGAATCTTGAACGCCGTTTGTTCGTTGATCGGATCATTTAAATTGAATTTGTCTTGCTGTCAATCGCGTCAGAAGTTTGGCTATTTTCGCGTTTCCTGGATTAAAACAACAAAAGTACCCATCTATACCAAGGTTGAACTTTGAGTTCGTCACTTGGTTGTGGGAACGATGATGTTACTTCAGTTTTTCGTCCTGGTTGCAGGACGTACTTAGATATTTGAAGCTCGAGTAATCTAGTTATAGGTATATAGCGCTGAATGTGCATTTAGATGTTTTTAGTGTAAATTTGGTCTGCACCAAAGATTCAAATTCATACCATTAAACTTGCCATAATTTACCTTCAATCCCCGTGTTATTTTTATGTCGTCAATGTAGGTAAATGTGTAAATTAATTCTGCCTCTCTGTGGTCCTTGAACACAATGGTCATCAGTTTATGAAATAACCTTTGAAAAATATTCGTATAATTAATTTAATTACCACTGTAATAACTTATATTCATAGTCGTCAATTAAATTAAATTTTTTTCAAATGAATTAAAAATAATAAAAACTTATACAAATTAAAAATAACTAAATAAAAACTCTAAGTTTTTTTATTAACCTTTGATTTTTTTTTTTTGAATTCAACGATAAAAATATCAATATTATAGAGATTAAAGAATATTTCACAGTTTTAATTAAACATTTTTAAAATTACTTTGAAAACTAAAAATAAATATAATCAAATAATTTAATTTGAAAATGCATCCTTTTACCAAAAATATGTTTTTGGGCTGGGTACAGATATTTTGTTTTTCGAACACTTATAAACAAAGAATTATTGAATAAAATGTAAAAATTACCTAATTCCTACCTAGGTATGTATAATACAATTAATGGCTACTTATCAATACATATTTATATGATCCATACTTTTTTTTAAAAGTGGAAAATATCGAGTAGCGTGTTACGTTTATGTCACAAAATCGCCGCTTTTTTCGTTCACTAACTACGAAGTTCATCTATATAATATGTATACAGAATTATAAAAGTTACTATGTTACATAATTCCATATTGTTCTACAAAGTGTTTGGTACATTTACATAACCATAAACAATTTATACTGAAAAACTTTAGACATTGTTTTACCAATACTTTTTGTTAATTCCTCTGAAAATAATATTTAAAAAAAAACTAACGATATTAAATTAATTTACAAAATACCTAACTACTTTTTTAATTGGGCAAAGATTATATAAATACTAAACTGGATTACATTATTTTCCAACTACATATAATTTTTTGCCATGTTCATAAAATTTAAAATTAATTAATTCAATGTTGGGGTGAGTGAGGCAGATTTGATTATTGCTGTTATTAAAATCAATAAAAGAGAATTTTTTTTCAATTTTTTAGTTTTATACATCTCTATTTTACAATAAAATAATATATTGCACAACAATAAACCATTTTTAATCATCAATACGTTTCTCACTAATTTTTAAATTTAATAATTACTAATAAATTAAAACAATTGTAACTTGATTTAAATAAAATAGTGATTTAATATTAGACTCAGCATTTTATTTACAACTACCTTAAGAATATTTTCAAATGAAGGGTGCATAATTAATTATTTATGAAGAAAAGTAATATATTATTGAATAAATAACAAATATATATGAAATCAAAACCAAGTCTCGCATATAAATTATTCGAAAATCTAATAATATATGAAATACAATAATGGAAATGTAACAACAAGTCTTTTGGATGATAAATTACGTTTCATTGTTATATTTTATTTAAAACTAATTTTTTTTTAGCATAAACTGAAATGTTATTTATACTTAAATTATTTATAAGTTATATTTTATTTAATTGTATTTTTGGAAACATCGTTAAGTTTGTAATAATAATATGTTAAAATGTAAAAACAGTATAAAATAAATATAAGATTAAATAAAAATAATCAACAAACACATTTCAATAATAATAACTTTATTTATTTTTTATTAAATAAATAAATCGTATGCAATTTAAGTACCTAGTAAAAGGGGGAAAAAATTGATCTTAATTAAATATAATTATATGTTATTTAATGCAATATTAATTTTAATTTGTTAGTTGAATATAACATATCCATGGACCATGATACATATTTTATTATATGAATAAAAATAAAAATATTATTTTATGAAATGACAATATTACAATATCCAATTTAATTCAATACCAATTGAAAGTATTACTGAGAAAATATTTTACGTTTTTTCAGTTTTATTTGTTTCAAGTCTGAATCAAAAACTTGACCAACAATATTATTATGATTTGAATTTTTCAATTATTTCTGCTACCTATATACAGTAGCATAAAACGTAACAGAAGTATTCATATTCCACATTCTGTTTATCAATTGTAGTAAAACAAAATTGAATATTCAGAAAACAAATACGGTTTGCATTTTCAAAACTTTCTATGGCTTGTTTTTTTAAATGTCAAAGTAATACATTTTAAGCATAAAGTGATTTTACAAATGGTTCGCGTTTTCAATTCGCGTTTTCTCAATCTGGGGATGGCAATCTGCAACTTTGAGATTACCAAATTATGTTTAAAGGTCTACTTCACATGATATGACGTATGATTTTAGATAAGATATATATATTTAGAACTCATTACAAAATTGTATTTTTTATTCGTATCTATATCTTATCTGTGCCCATATCTATCTTTATACCTGTATTATAATATAGTGTTCTAATATTATGTCTTTTTATCCCTATTATTAATGGTTTTTGTGTTCCAATGAAATTAAATCGGAGTCTTCGGTGAATTTTATTTTGTAGTTAGGTTTATATTTAAGCCATCGCAGGCGTTCAGAGAGGTATTAATTTCGAATCGATATTTAATTTAGTATGTGAGGCACAGATTTTGGATTCTATTTGTGTCCTCACCTCGTTCGGGTTAGAAACACTATGGCGACGAGCCATATTATAATATTATCATAATCATATTATATTGTTTTATGATACTGGCACGGTGACGATGGCGACGGTTTGATCGGCAGTACGTATGTGAGTTCGTTGGAAAAATCGCACTGGCAAACATCACTGGCTGATGCGTAAAACGATGCAATACTTCGGCGGCGCTTGCGTTTTTATAGTGTTCGTGACGGCTCTGTTGGGCGCGCCACAGCGATGTCGTGCATATCCGGTACCGGCCGAGGGCGCCGACTCAGAAGACGGATACCACTTCCGGGAAGACTATCCGGACGCGTTGCAGATCACATGCACGGCACCGGTACGGTGGACGCCGTGCGCGACGGGACCCGCAGACCGGAAACCCCGCCGCCACCGCCCAGCCGACCATCCTGGGACAAAGTGCCCAACCACTGCTGCGTGACTAGATGGCACTTCTATTTAGAATTTTGCAAGAAGTAGATAGACCAATACGTCACAACTTTTATCATCTCGATCGTTATTGTTATAATATATTATTATTGTTGTTAAGATTACATTGCTGCCGCAGCAGCTCTTCTTTGTATACGCGGCGATATCTTTATAAATTGTTGTCATAACAGTATAGATACCTCAAACTTCAATAACTCGAAAACTTACACAACTTTAAACAGCGTAGAGCCACTTTGAATTTCACAATACACCATTGATTATTTTAGTCTCGTCATCTCCAACATTTGACAGATCAAAGTTTTATTAGATGTGATTTTAAACTTAGATATAAACGCTATAATAAGACTTCAATCGCCTAACCTACCTCAACACATCATTTTCCGTACATTTTCTATTATAATATTTTAAATACTGAGCATTGCGACGAATGTCGGTATTAATCATACAATGTGAATTTTTATGTTTTGTGTCTTTGGTCACTTTTTGTAGCAGTAAAAATGAGTAGATTTCCCACCTTGTGGGTGATTTCTAGTAGAAATCTGGACCTAGTTGATATTTTGTGAGATGAGACGCAAAAAAATTAGCCGTAATTTTTTTAAAAATTGGAAAAAAGAATGAAAAAACGATAATTTCTACACAAAACTAGTTTTCCACAAAAGTAATATTCTAATTTTGTTGTTATTCAAAAACCTATAACTGTAGACACTTAAAATGTTCACCAAATAACAATATACCTACTTTATATTTTTTTCATAAATTGGATAATTTGCATGGTTATCTTTTTGAGCTATTTCAACATGTCGATAAAAGAATTTTGGTTCAGTAAAAATATTTAAAAATGTTATTTGCAAGACCTAACATAATTTTTTTTCAGCAATTTAAAATACTTACAAAGTACGATTTTTATTATAAGTGATTGAAGTTCAAATTATTTGTCAAAAACATTTTTGTGCAAATTATTTTTAAGTCAAAATACTTATAAAATATTACAATCATTTTCTTATGCCCAGTGCTTGAAAATACAAAGTTACACATAAGTAATTCATATTTTAACCTCAAATTTAAAATAATATTTAAATATATTTTTTTATACTCACTTTATGTTCAAATTTGGTAAAAATTGTATATTTAAACGAAGAATAACGATAAACGAGGTCAACAAAGTCAATGAGGATTAATAAGGATAAACCTAAGTTTGATGTTTCCCTTCGTTGTGGAACGATATTATTATTATTATTTTTTTTTTTTATTAAGAATAAAGGCTTCGACATTATTCGACGTTATTAGCCTATACAGTGTTACATTAACTTAGAATTATACAGATATAATGGATGGGATTACATAAGATATACATAAGGTAAATAAGGTTTTTAAATTTTAGAAGTATATATACATAAGTATTTACATTTGGGATATTGGGTTACAATAGTTTAATAAGATTAATAGGTCTAAAAAATTTAAAATGGCGTTAACGTTGGCTTCCCTTTATGCTTCCTCCATGTTAGTGGGGGAGGAACGATATTATTATTATTTATTACAGTAAATTATTAGTAAACATCAATTTTATTAGAAGTCGATATTCAATTTAGGTACAAGGTGCTGGGATTCACACGTCAACGATTTCAACTAATTTTGTGCCGTAAATATAATATTTATGTATTTTTATATTAATATAATTTACAATTAAATATGATTTGTTGCCATTAAGGCTTACTAGTATTAAAATAAACTCCATGCGTACAGTTATATATTGCATTTGGATACATTTTAATATTGGTTTTGGTTATTTAATCACTATTGGAACAGTTGTTTTACCACTAAAATGGTTTAATATTACAATGAGTTATAACAGAATATCTTCTCAAATAGGTCCATCTCAATCTTTTATAATTATTGAAAATAAATTGTAATAAATTGTATAAGTTATATAGTCGCTACTATTCAAATATAATATGATTAATTATAATACTGTAGTAACAATAATTTATGGCGGACAATCATTTAATATGCATTTATATTTATATTTTTTTTTTGTTGGATGTTGAGTGTAGGGTACTTGGTGCCGTTGCATAAGGTAAAAGAATACAAGGATGCATGGGTGGTATAGATGTGCATCCATCACCGAAGTTTGGCCGAAATACAGTTGTCTCGTGTACATTTTTGTTGTTCTTGACGTGTATAAGTAATCATATTATGACCATAGAATTATCAAATGCATTACGTTAGCTCTCATAATATTATAACACAATAAAGTGAACCATTGATTAGCAAACGACATGATCGCGAACGCACCATTCGCCGTAGTATGATGTGATCGTTATGCGAGGTTGCTGGATCGTTTAATCAACCAACAATCGTTCGAAATGCCGTTACAAAAAAGGTTAAAATGTGTTCCACCTACCATTTTTATGTTGTGTAGTAGTTACCCACCACCGAATGTTAGGGGGGCTGCTTTCAAATTATTTCCATCGATGTTTCACTCACCAAACAAAATTCGTGTAACTAAATTGCCTACACAAGACGCCGTGTTACAACATTTTATTTTAAAACGTAAAAAGACACCTGCATTGTTATCAGACACCGTAAAAAACTGTTCTCAATAACGATATGAACGCAAAAACAAAAAAAAAAAATGAAAAATTCGTGTGACTTATTGTATGAAACAGGATAGGAATATCAAGAGCTATATTAATATGTTTATCGTACACCTTAGCGTTTACAAGTATTTTTAGATTTATCGATATTGAAGTAATATTATTCACCGAGCTATATTTAAACTGTTATTCTACCACTACGTTATTCAGTTCAAATAAAAAATATTGATTTTCTTATAATACTAAAATTAGGTTTTTAGTTGGTTTGATTTGTTTTTTCTTAGACATTTTATAATATGTATCAGCATGTCAGAATTGTTTATTAATAACGTTAAATTTATTAAAAACTATGAACTAAGGTACGTTCTTCAAGTTAATTTCGTCTCATATTTAATCCTTTAAATATTATATTGAATTAAATATTTCAAATTTTTTTTTTAAAACTTTGATATATATAGAAACTGAATTTCAAACTTGTAGTTAATTATTTAAAATTAATTTTAGTTCAGATGGGCGAAGTAGTGTTCCATTACACTCTATTCAGAAAACTTTTCATTTTATTTATTTAGAAAGAGAATATTTACAGTCTGTATACAATCAATACAATAAGTAATATAAACAAAATAAGATATAAGAACAACTGGACTTCTTGAGTAAAGCGACACCGTATTGAGTACTGACACTACTTCAAAAAAACTTTAAGTACATTCTTAACTGATAAAATTTTCGTTCAAAATTATTTAGTTTAGGTTTTAATTAGTTTAGAAAATAATTTAGTTATTAATATATGTTATCATTCTAATATCTAAAATCTTATAATGATAGCGATAAAATAATTTTTAATTTTTAAATTTTATTGAAGTTATCTACAATCTATTCAATTTTTGTACAATAAGTGACAAAGAAAAGTAATTTACATACATCTTGAGATTAGGCAGGGTACCCTGCAGTGGTAACACTCTATAGTCTATAGTATATAAAAATAAAATTGAAAAATGTCGTTATTTAATACCTAATGGTAATCACTTAAAATGATGTTAACCAAATAAAGAAAAAGTTTTAATATGCATTGAAATTATGCGTCTTTACTGAAAAATAAAATAATTTTGTAAAACTAACACTTGGTAACTTGCGTTTAATCAATATTGTATCATGTAATATCGATACAAACTGTTTGTTTTTAATTTTCATTATTTCTGATTGTGTTCGTGCTCTATCTAAAAATAACAAAGTATTGTTTATTAACAGAATACCCTTACCTGCTTTAAGAAATTTCGTTAAAAATCACACACTTTACTTCACATAATATGAGTGAATATAATTAATATGTATTAGCAAAGTTATAGTCGATTACATAAAACCATTATTAACTGATTAATTATTTATTATCCAATCGAAAATAATATAACTTATTGTTAATAAAATTTTTTATTAGTTATTTAAAATTATAAATTATAACAATAATTTCAACATACAATACATTAATTGTGGATATAATTTGTATATTTGAAATTTTTAAATTGTTTTATCCTTTAAAATATACCGAATATTTTCCAATGATTTATTTATTTTCATAAAGTAATATATAATAGTATTAAACAACTCAATTTATTTATGTTTATGAAATCTAACACAAATCATGTTTTATGGGTTACTGTCTAAAATTATTACAATGTTTTAAATGTTTGCTAGGATTATTATTACCATAAAAATTCGCATTAATAATACTAACAACTCCAAGTTACTATATTTTGATGTTTTGACATTTATATCGTCACATTTTCAGTTGCTAAAAACTATTATAAAATTAATGACTGAATATAATTCTGAAAATTATCAAAAAACTGATATAATTTAGTGACATTTTTCTTATTAAAGTTAATATTAGAGTAAGACCTATTTTTACTTTCACTTAATTCGATATAACAGAATTTTTCGAAACGGTATAACTTTAAAATACACAATGTGTTGGTTGAAAAGTTTTCTCAAATTTCAAAAGTTTGGTAAATGTAATATACATTTTTATAATTTGTAAATTGCTTAACTTTTATTAAATACTGACAGTAATCAAATGGTTACCACACAAAAAAAATAAATTTTAAATAATTTTTCTTAATTTGTATTAGTAGGTAGTAATTGGATGTACCTAAACAAGCAGACGTTATTTACAAACAATTTAATGAATTGGTATTATAATTTTTTTGGAATGAAACTAGAAATATATTGGTATTCTATATATTAAAGAAGTGCGTAAAAGTTTTTTGGTTTTTAGTACATTTTAAATTGCGCGCTCAATGAGGTAATGATATAATACGTATAGTATTATTTACAGATATAAACTTGGCCCAATATAATTGTATACTTAGCAAACTATATATGCGAACTAATATATTATATTTTACGATATAATATTCAGCGTAACTTGGACTCTAGTGGTAGGTGATTGCGATAAAGAGTGATATTGGAAATAAATTACTTTAAAGGTGACATAATATGTTTTAATAAAGAAAAAAAAAATTTAAAAATTTAAAAAATAAAAAATGTGTTGCTGGTACGTGCATACAATTGATAGATACGTAGCAATAAACTTTTGTTAACGGAAACAATTGTGTGCAATTAAAATTGAATTTGATTTTTTTTTTCAGGTAAGACAAAACACTGATTCAATAATTATTGGCATACAGTGGAGGATTTGGTTATAGTATAGTATAGTATATGCTAAGATAAGGTAAGCATTCTAAATAATACCTATGTAAATCAATAATATACTGCACACGTCGTATTTATTGGTATTGCTATACACGCACAAAAATAAATTGAAACTTTAATTTTCGTATTCAAAAAATATCGTTCTCTGACGTATTGTGGCCTGTTATTATTTGAAAATATGATTTATAGCATGACCGTATTCGTACATTTTAAGTCAAGAAATAATTATAAATACTGTTAAAATATTTAGTATAAATTAACATAACATTTCTTAATCAATTTTCTTACAGTGGAAAATTAATTTCCGTTGTACAATGGACAATTATATGAACTGTAAATTGACCATATTTGAAAAGTTAATATTGAACAACCTATCAGGTTTGTACATTAAAATTTTATATTTTCTTGCAAATCATTGAAAATGTTCTTATTTTTACATTTAAACTGAAGAGCCTTTGTTATATTGTGTAAATTAATGCAGTGTCATTAACTAAAATTGTTATGAACATTATTTTCTTATATTAAATTCGTGACAAGGTTACTAATTTTGTTACAGTTCAATTGAATGACAATGATTTTCAGTGTAAAATTAAACAGCTTTATATTTAAAAATATAGTATATTTTACAATTAAATTTTCATGTTCTAAATATATATTTATCCAAACAATAATAATTGTTTTTTTTTTTAAATTACTTATTTGTTTGTAACCCAAAGTTATTTAATTAATAATTTATTTATACAATATGCGATGAGTTACTGTGACTATAAAAAAATGATTTTACACCAATAAACTCGTCAAAATTAGTTTAAATATAATATCTGAATAATTTTTTCAATACCTGAAATTACACATCTACACTAAATGCTACAGTTGTCAATTTCGAAGCATATCCTGCGCCTTAAAGTCGTGTTTAAAACATCTTTAAATTCCTCATGTTCAAACCAATAATATATTGTAATATTTCTTGTTAATATTATATTTTGTCTGTAGTGCTTGTGGCTAAAGAAGTCAATATTTATTGTTAAAAAAAAATTAATAATATATATAATTAAAAATATATTTTCACTGATATAATATTAATTGTGAAACAGAATATTATTATTCGTATAATACAGTATTTTCTTCAGAATTTACGAACCAGCTTTATTTTACACTCCAATATTTTTGGCTCTTCATAAATATTTTTTGTAGTTTATAATATTATATAATTTTAGAGAAATATTTTGTTGAGTATTTTTTTAAACATATAATTGGAATATTATTTTTTAAATTATTCAATTATTTATGTTCTGTAATCAATGTTAAGTAGTCAGACTAATTAAGCAAAAATTAGCCAACGATGTAATAATATTATAAAGTATCGACTAAATCGTATACCTTTTATACTCATGTAGCTTTAACATCTCCAAATTATAATCTGAAACCTCAGGGTTAAGTGAAAAGCCTGCGTATTTTAGTTTCATTAATTATATTCTATGTAAATAATTATCTAATATATTACAAATAAATACATTAATAGTTTTAAAGTAATACGATATCACTCGATGACATTTAGATTTCATTAATGAACTGTCAAACTAAAACTAAAACGTATATCTGCATTCATTAATAAATGTACCACTAAGATGACTTAAATATAAAATCAATTTCATTATTCTGTGGTTTTCATTTAAAATAGTTCATACTTAGTTTATTTTATATTGTCATTACAAGCGTCGTTTATTAATTATCATAATGTAAAATGAATAAGTACATTTCTTTTTATTATTTACATTTTATTTTAAATTTGTTGATGACTGAAAGTTATATGACTATGACTGTTCATAATAATTTGATTATTTTCAATAATTTGCAATTATACATATATTATGTATAAATGTAATAGTTCGGATTTAAAATACAGTTGATAGGTTTTATGTGTAATATCTATTACAATTTATATTGGTGTAATAAACATGGATGCATATTATAGTATAGCATTAAATGTATATTGTATAATTTGTATACAATATCTTATAATATATTCATAAAATCTATACATTGTAATAAAAAAACAACTCGTATAGACAAATTAATCATAATTCATATAAATAATTTACTATGGCGTAGATAGATACATCGAATTCATTATTTATGTAAATGTATTAACAATAATATGCATACAGTTTACATATTATGCGATCTACATAATAAATCAATTTTTGCGCATAGAAACAATCCTTTTTGTAATAATTAAACTTTTATAACATAACCATTGTCCATATACTTATTACGCCACATATACTTGATAAAAATGCATCTATTATATTATAAACTTAATTTATTATACTGACCAAACATAATCCCCACTAAATTCTGTTTTAAATATACAGACCACTATTTTTGTACACAGTTGATTATTTTTGAAACGATTTTAAACATTTAACTGAATATTGCCGAACTTAATAGGATGTTGTGTTTCGTAAAAGCAAATCGGTCATATTATAATATACTGTTCAGATTATGAATATTCAAAACTATCAGAATGGTTATTAGTCGGAAGTATTTTGAATATTTATCGTGAATTGTACAACAACGCTCAATGATCGAATTTATGATTGAAACTTTTCCGTTACATTCTTCATGCATAAATTGTTTACTATTTTTATTCCAAATTACATAAAAATATTTTTTAGATGGATATAAACGAAAAACAATCTTGAATTAGACATATTCTTTATTTGCTGAATCAATGAAAGTAGATTCTCTAATAATAGTAGGTATTTATTCATAATAATAAGACTCCTAATATTTGATAATAATATTATGTACCTTTTCATTTTGACAACTGTTATTGTATTTTTGTTACAATTATAAAAACACAATATACCTGACATAACAATGTTCTATAGAGAAATAAAGAACCTAATTTCAAACTGTGTGTAAATACAATACATTATTGATCAGTAATACATATAAAATCTCAATAATAAGGGTAAAAACTAAAAATAGAAACGAAATAATTACATTTATAGTACCTATTTTAATATTATTAACAGCATTAAGAACTATAAAAGCTTACACATTTTAAATAAAAATATATTGGTTATGGTCAGTAATTGAACATCCACGATTGTTAAAAGTAACAATATATTTTATTGTCAGCATTTTTCCACAACGTATTTAATTAATTTATGTTACCTAAGATTAAAAATTACAATATGATATTAAAAAACTTTTTTTACTATCAATTTAATGCGTATTCTACTAATGAATAGAGGTCGTCATTTTTCAACTCCAAATAACTTATGATTAATTATCCATAACTTGTATTGATTTTTACTTAGCCCATTTTATTCAGAGCATCTCATTGTAAACCAATACAATTAGTGAGCAGTGTTAGCCAGTAATACAATTATGAATATTATTCTACATAGATACTCAAAAGTTGTTGAAAAATAATTGTATTTTTAAGCTCATTGATAACATTAAAATATAATCATATAATATTATAACTATCCTAAATATTACAAATCTGAATAACATAAAAGACCACATTCATAAAGAAAAAAATTAATATTATATAGTAAAATATTGTAAAGGTTAATCATTTAATTAAACTCAACATTTTTTCTCGGTGTATTAAAATACTTATCACTTTGTAAGTATTACGGGAAAAAAAAGATTTTCATTCTGTAATTATTATATTAAAACGTACATGTAGGTATAAACATTTTTATATTAAATATGCATCACAAAAATAAATATTTTATTATAAAATTATCAACATCTATATGAAAATGTAATATAAAATGGAAAGCCTTTGTCTAAAATCATGTGTACCATTGGTATTGGGATAATAATCATTTATATAAATAAATATATTATATCTCCTAATATATTACTTTTTCACTTAGTTTTGAAATATTGGACTATGCGGAAGATCGTGATACCTTCCGTTCATCATAATTTTCTAAATCACTTTGCACAACAAAACTTTCTTATTTAATTAGCTTCTATCATTACTTGTCTCCCTAAAAAGGAAAGTTTGATATATCTTTATAAGTTCGTAATAATTTTTAGATCATTGTTGTAATAAAGAACACGGTATAGTGACATGATTAGTATTTAGTGTCTTAAAATATTATATACCTACTTATAATTTAATGTTATAACAATAATTATAAATCATTTTATGTAAAAGGATATAATGATAAATTACCTACCGACAACAACTATAAAGTTTACTTCAACTATAAATATTATTATAATATTTTGAGACAGTATAATAGTTTAGTTTATGTATACTAATTTTAAAAAAAAATCTTCCATCCACATTGTTGCACATAAAAGGTGTATACTATGTATCTCACCAAGCCATAGTTATTAACAATAGTGGACAATTAGTTATATTATATAAATTAAAAATTCACTAAAATGTATACAGTTTTTAAATACCACCTACTTACCCGCTATTCTATTTAACATTTTCAATTTTTTTTTTTAAATATAATAGAGATGTTTTATTATAGTATACACAAATTTACGATTCTATCTTGATAAGAAAAAGCTAATATTAATTATCATTTATACTTGATAATTACAAAAGTTAATAACTGTTGATAATATAAAAAAACATCAATTACTCATAGATAATATGACGTGTATTGTATTATATTTTTATTATATACATATTAAACAACTGTAACGAAATGAGTTTCTACTACATTTCAAGTCTAATTTTTATTTTAAGCAACGTAGTTATGAATGACATAATTACTTATTTTCATATTAAAATTGGTGAGAAGATAATTGATTTTACGTTAAGTAAGACGTACCTAAACCATTTCCAAAATACATTGTGTGCAAAAAAAAAAAAACCACTACTCTACACACAATATTATTGCTATGCATTCTGCTATATTCTAGTTTTAAATTAATACAATAATATTGTGGAATTAATTCAAAACAAAAAAATAAACATAAGAAGCCTTCACATCCAAATCGTTATTGTTAACTTTATCGTTTAGCGAGAACTATCATCACATGAAAATTCGATTTATTTAGATTATTTATACAATATTGATTTGACAGCAGACAATCTTATAATAATAATAATAATAATATAATAAACACTAGAATTTGACGATGAAATCGGAGAGCGGTTTCAATAAAA
Source organism: Nasonovia ribisnigri (assembly GCA_027563435.1). Lineage (NCBI taxonomy): Eukaryota > Metazoa > Arthropoda > Insecta > Hemiptera > Aphididae > Nasonovia > Nasonovia ribisnigri. Next base: position 56,872 of record JANEHU010005186.1, on the reverse strand, counting down.
TGGTCGATGCATAGGATTTTTCGTGAATTAAAAACTCATTTAAAAAAATTGAACGAAATCCTACCGGCTAGCCAGGGCGGACGGCATTAAATTATGATTATTACGACGCATCCGCACGGTGATAATATTTTTGTTTGTACATCACTCGACCTCTGCGTGGGGTGCGATTCTGTATGCGAGTACTACGTATACTATTTATCGTAACATCGTTTATTAATCCGTTGAATTTATGGATGCCGATCGGGGGCGCACATATAAATGTATAATATTATATAGTATAATATAGTCACCGCCGGTTTGGGGCGTGTGTTCGGTTGACTCGGGCAGCGGCAATAATAATTCCTGACCGTCCAAAAGTGACCGAAACTTTACAGGCCTGGTGCCGAATATAAAACAGGCGGTATCATCTATATCGCACCCCACCACACAACCCTTTGGATTCTGAAACCAAATAACTGACCGATATTTACGAGCTAAGTTTAGGATTATTATTTCTTTCTCTTTTTTTTTCCTCCTTGTGTATAATATATATGTATATAGTGTATTGAAAAGCTCCGCCACCGTCCGGGGCTTATCGAGTCGAGGATTATGGTGCTTTGCGGAGACGGGTCCTGAGGATTAAAAACAGTCTACTGTTCGGACGATGAGGCACATTAGTAGGCGATCCGCGTCTCAAAGACCTTACCCTTTTGATGTGTATATTCGTTTATCGAGACTTCGAAAAATGCGACGTACAACAATTATTATTATTATTATTATTATATCGAATAAAAACGAATTCCCACGATTCACGTAGAGGAGTACCTACCTCACACTCGGGACACGTTTTTTTTTCTTTAGTCAATTCATCACCACCCGTCGAAATATATTATTGTATGACTGTGATCATAGATCTAACCTAACCTAACACGAGATCGAATTGATCTTAATAACTGACAAAACATCTAGTCTAGCGTTAAATATTTAAGAACGTTAGTTTTCAGATGAAACAAGTCATGTACAATATTTTACACGAGCTCCAACTATTACGCCAATAACAAATATATTATTTACCTTTCAATCATTCATCAATTATTTTTTAAAAAAAATATAGCGTTTCCGTTACATCATTAGTATACAACTCACACATTTTATGTAACATGATTATTTGCATTGTTTTAGGTTGAATAAAGAACAAAAAAGACTAAAAATATAAGCAACTATTACAAACATCTGTTCATTTTCGTAACACCTATAAAACTGTTTTGTTTGAAATTTATTATGATGTAATAATTATTGGAAAATTAGTATTAGGTCAATATAATATTATGTGTTGTAATTTATTAAAGGCAGCCTGCAAGTGTATAGCTATAATAGTACCTAACTTTTTTTTAAGTAAAATTCTATAATGTAATTTCATGGAATTTATCTTCATAAATAAAAAAAATGTAATTTGAGTGTTAGTAGTTAATTATCCAATTGCATCATAAATATAATTTTGGTCAAAAAACCATGCTTAAACGACTAATTTATTTTAATTTAAAATTATAATTTATATATTATAATAATAATACGATCCAGCCTATATGAAAACTGTTCACATCTTCTGTCTGTTAAATGTTCATTAAGTCGAGAGAATTATTTATGCAAACAAAGTTTAATTAAATATACCTTGGTATATCTTCGTGCGTATAGAAAAATATATCACGCTTCGTTGAAAAAATAAAAATATTGCATACAGTTGACAATGATAAGTTAGTGCAATGAAAAAATATAATTTGTATAAATGTGTTGTTCAACGGTTAACTATTACTATACAGTGGTAATAACAAAATTAAACGTTATATCAACTGTATACAAATATTATAATTCAGTTGATATGTACAAATGATGTATTCATATATTCAGAAACTGGTGATGTAGAGAGAAAAATATGTAACGAATGCTTAATTAAATTGAAAAGTGTTCTATTACACAAATGCATAGATTTATTTAGTGCTGGGTTGGAGTGGTTCAATAAAACGACTAAAAATCATTGGAAACTAATATGACTTGTGACAGAGTAATGTAGGCGATATTGGATATGAACAATCCATATGTTGTACTTCTTATTATAACTAATTGTTAATAATATCGTAATTAATAATTTTGTACTATTTCAGTAAACTTTATTTAAGAGTTCTGACCCATAAGTACTAATCATATCATCACGCAATTTAAAATCTCTTTGTAATTTGTCAATATGCCACGCTTGTAATTATCCAACCCGATTAACGTATAAACAATACCAAATAGCAAATTTAATTTTTCTTTTAAATACATAAATATATTGTGTCACTTAAATACTACACATTATAAAATATATAATATACTTAATAATTAAATGTTTATGTATTTCAAAGCATACTATTAACATTTATAGTGTACCATTAGAATCCACATAAAATAAATAAAACAAAACAGACAAACGTGCTATCGTTTTCACACTGATAAGTGTTACACACTAAGACAAACTTAAAAAATGAATATTATATAATATTTTTACCATTATAGGTAGTTACAACAATTACCTAATTATATTTCAACAACCCCCTATATCGATGGGCTTGTAACAATAAACAATGTACATTCTCGTGTATTCACAATTTAATTTAATTGGATAATTAAAATTTATTTTTTGTACACATCAATATGATCGGTTTTTTTTCTGTAAAAAAATAAAACATTTAGAATATAATTAATAACACCAATTATAATTCATTAAAGATAACTTGAAAGTCGGAAACATAAGTGTTTTTAGATTCTACTAAAGAGTGTATATTAAAATACAATAATCTTAGAATACCTATATTAATTATAGGGCACTACTACTTAAATACAGGGAAATGGGCCACGTTAATAGGGATTAAAATATATAAACTTAATTTAGGATATTTAAGACGTATATTGAATGTTGTAAAACTTGTATGTTATACCATTTTATTCATATTTTTGTTAGGAAATAAGTATAATTTAAAGTTTTAAAAATAATATCAATCATATAAATCATATATCCATCTTTTTAAAGCACGAAACAAAATGGTCCAAAATGTTTGAGCGAGAGCTCTGATATAAGACTTCCCCACTCCCGTTGAGAAACACCAGTCTATTTTTGGCTCTATTTAACCCACTCTGTATTATAATATTATTATAATTTATTATTGATTTAATCATTCTTCAGAATTAAATTCAACAATCTCATTATAATATTTTAAATCTCATTTAAAAAAATATTATTTAATTTATATACGAGTACCTAGGTACTTATAATAATCATTAAAATTATGGATATTTTTGCAGGTCAATAATACATATTTTTTCACGGAAATGTTATGCTGAATTCATATTCTTATAGTAATATATGTTAACTGAATTTTAGTTACTTCTGTTAATCGTTATATTATATTTGATACCTGTATATTATATTATCTGAGTTGTAATTTGTACCTGAATAATCCAACTATAATTGCACATGTATCATGAACATCGAATCCTTTCGATAATATTAGTTGTTAAGTTAAATTTTTAACTGTAATAAATTATGATAATAATATAATATATTAACATATTTCTATATAAATATTTATATAGAAAAAATAATAATAGTTATTTTGGAACAAAAGTAACAAAATACAATACCAAGGTGCCTTTTTTAAATTAAAAAAAATATTAAATATGTTTTATAAATTTAAAGTTTCAAGTGGAAAAAATAGAATTTATTATTTTTATGGAGTTAAACGTATATATGGATTATTTCCGATAAAATAATATATTTTATTTGTTCATACATACTTTTTTGAATAGTTTTCTGTTGCTTTTAAATATTGATATTTACAATACACCATGTCGAAATAACGTCAAGAAATATATTACTTGAGTTTACAATTTTATAATTTGCATCTATCTTCCTTCAAATTTAGTTAAATCGTTTTTTTATTTATGTTTTTTTTTTAGAGTGTAAAAAAATTTTTAAATAAGATATGTTATTTATGAAAAGTTAATATTTTGTACATATTATCATAAACAAGATATTATAATTATTTGGTATTTTTTCATAGTGCTTATTGATTTGTATTAGTTTTTGTGAAACCATAATCAACTTTGTTTTTAATATTATATGAATATTTTATATTTTATATTTGATATAAGTATAATATAAGTATAATATATGCATAATATATGCATAAAAGTAAGGCGATAGTTCCACAAAATAACTATAAATATGTTAAGAGGGACTAGAGGGAGATTTAATGTCTATAACTGCTGCCCACAATTCTCTTGGAAGACAGACACGATAAAATAAAAATATAATTTAAAACATATTTATGGCATTTCTATGGAAACCAGATCCATTTGGTACTTGAAGTCTTAGTATTGAAGAACCTTTACACTTTTAGCCTTTGTACGTTTCATCTGATTGATATTTCCTTCTCATTTTAACCGCCTTCTTTTCAGTATATGTTAACTTTAAACTTACATTCCGGATGTATAAAGCTCATAAACGTACTGAAATAACGTGACAAGAGCTTGAAAGGGAGTAAGTACCTATGAATACAAATAATGTCAAATAACATAAGAGTTTATATGTTATAATATATTCATATCAAACTTAATTCACTTTTTGTAGTTCACATAAATAATAACAGTAAAGGGTTAAACATATAATAAATACAAGATGCAGTAAAAATTAAATATTTAATTTGCTATGATTTGTGAAAGTTAAAATGTATATATAAAAAAAAAGCGTTTGTTTGAAATATACTCATATAAAGTGAAATCATTAAGTAACTGTTATTTGCTTGAATAAATAATCGTTTTAAATGGTTTAACGTATAAGAAAAATAAACTATACTTTTGTGACACTAATATACAAAAAAATAAATTAGTTGAACATTTTTAATTCTTAATTGTATTAATTAAATATAGATTTATATTTGAATTCATAATAGTATGCATAAAAAATAAATGATTTAATTTGTTATTAATTTCAGAAAATTAAAATTCATATCATAATTTAATTTCAAAAACCAAAATTGATGTACATTCATTTTATGTCTAACTCAATTGAGGTAACCAGTAATTAACAGAACCATGAAAGGCAGTATACATGCACTATGAATTAAATTAAAATTTATCCCAGGGTGAGATTTTGTCCCGTTACCTTGAACGAGTTGTCAAGGCCTAGTCAGAGTAAGTAATAAAAAAAATGTATAAGTGACTTAGTTTTTGTTGGAGTTTAGTTGGACATAAAATCATTTGAGTAAAGTTTAGAGTGTTCTTATCCTGTTTGTATTTAAAGGTAGTTAAAAAGGGAGTTATTCAGTTTCGTATCCACTGAAAAGTATATGTACAAGTATGCTGAAGGACGAAGATTTATTAAACTCAATTCAATGATTTCTTTGTTGTTGTTTGTTTGTTTTCCTCTATTCCAAATTCGATTTTTATGGGAATATGTCGAAATTTATGAGAATTCAATATAAGCTTAAATTTGAAAAAAAAAATTGACAATTTATAGTATAAAAAAAAATGTAACTGATTTATTGTAAAATACGAAAGAAATTATCAAAACCAGACAAAATGTCAGAGAAATTATAAGCTCCGATATGTTAGCATAACGATGTCCATGACATTCAATCGAACAATAATTATTTTGCAACAAATTCAAACAATGTTGTAATAAATTCAAACAAACAAAAAAAAACCATTGTTACAAAAAAAAAAAAACAAAACAAAACAACAGAGGGAAAAAAGATTTGTAAAAATTAAAACGCATTATTCACATTTCCCTGTGCTTAGCATGTAAAATACTAATCCTCTACGGAATATTAAAACTAAATTTGTATTCCGACATGTGTGGTATACAGCGCAAATGAACTAGAACCCAAAACTAGTGAAAAAAAAAGTATTATATATGGATATGTAAAAGTGAAAAAAAAATAACAGGGGTGGCAGGAAATGGCGCTCCTCCCCCGTAATGTGAGTTCAACTCTTTTCCTAATTTATGAACACACGTCATCCTTGACCAACAACAGTTCTGCGACAAATCCTTGTTTTGACATTTTTCCTTGCCCATTATCCAGCAAATCCAAAGGTTTTAACTTCACGTTTCCCACTGCCCCATGCTAATAGCCATTTAATTTCTTTTATATTTGATCTCAGCGTAATTTGCATTTATGTCAGAAATAAGAACACTTAAATAAATACGGTTTTGTAGTTTTGTGCGTTTCCATTAACGTTAAAACTATTCCCGGGGGACTCGATGTAATTAGGGACGACGGAATCACTTTATCCGAACATTGTATTCAAAGTTATGGCGTACGCTTCAGAAAATTATCATAATTCTGATAATTTTAGTTGAATGCCATACATTTTTCAATCTGGGTTACACGAAAATAACGGGTTAACGTTAATCTAATAATATCATCAAAAATATCTTTACGTGTATGTAGTCCGTCTATAACGCAATTTACATTATTTTTTTTTAAAATAGGTACCTACCATAATATTAACCATACTAATCGAAAAACATTATTATTTCTTATCAATTTAATTTTTAAAATCCACTAATTCGCATGGATAATATAGTAATACATAATCACTATCCAGAACAGTATTCATATAAACGCTAATACATACTTGCATTTTAGTATCGAGAGAAATCATTTCTTAAGTGCTTGAACGAATAGTTTTTTTATAATTACAATGTTAAATAAAAACTGTTCTAATACGAAAGTACAAAGAAAGTTCATTCTTGATTCTGTAGAAAATAGGGAAAAATGGTTGTAATTAGTGGCTTGATAATCCGATGTTTAAAAGATAATGCTGCGTTTTGTTTAAATCCATTTGCTGTGTTGGTGTTCTTACTGCGACTGTTACATAAAATAATGAACTTAAACATTTGAATCCAAGATAGAAATTTAACAAAAAAACGTTTAAAAACGATTTCAAATAAATGTGTTTTGTGGTGGTAAAACGGTTTGGAAATATATAGACTAGAAATAAAGTAAGCTACTATAGTGTTGTTAAATTAGTAAATTGTTATTTGAACCATGAGTATGGAATTTATTTGGATACTGATTTCTTGTAAAACAAATTATAATAATATAATAATAGAAACATAAATAAAAACGATGATTTACAATTACAATTTTTTTTAAATGTTTGGTTTTCAATGAGCAAATTAGGTTACACGAAAATGTACCACTTATTTAACGGTTGACAGATAATGTAACATCCAACTAAATATTATAAGACGAGTTGATGTTACGTTTAGATAAATCAAACATACTAAAATAATTTCCTTACCCATTTTTCAATCAACAGGGTATCGAAACATATTTTTTGAAAAATAATATTTAATTGAAGAACAAAAAATATTATAATTAGTGCAATGATTAATTTAAAGTAAATAGTTTAACTAAAATGAAATTAGTATAAATTTTCACGTTTAAATAGATTTTAAGAGCGTCTTGATGATTGTGTGTGACATAATTAGGATATTTTTAAGTCATGTACCAACTTTTAAATGAGTGTAAAATATCCTATAATTATTTATGACAGTATAATTTTCAATTTCATACTAGTTTATTAATTGTAATTCATCAGCGGATATTTATATTTAAGTTGATTATTTGAATTGTATTTTTTTAACATCCATAAAGATTGTAAAGTTATTTACGTAACCAACCTTTATATTCTACTGAGACTAAAAATCCTCAATGATTTGTCATACATTATTTTTGACTTTTTAAATATGTTTTATCTTGGTACAAACTAAATACTTTTAGACAATAGGGTGTTTTTTTTTATATTGTTGAGCCATTTTATACAATTTATTTTATCGTGCAATAATCTTATACTGATTAGTTTTCAAACTGTAAAAAATGTTGGCATATGTTATCAATTACTTGAGTTTTTTTATGTGTGCATCTTCTTCACATAATCTTTCATTAAAGTCTACTCTAGTTATAGCATTGTATTGTATTTATTAGTTATAAGATCTATAAAAAAAAAATGTTAATTTGGATTTTAGTAGATCACATATTTCAAATAAACATTATGTCATATTATCTATTCAAATATATTTTTTATAACAGTATTTTGCGTATTGCATGCTTATTTATATAAATATACTTGAAGGATTAACAAATAAACCTACATTTTAAACAAAAAAAAATTAAAAAAATAGCTCTTAAACAATATTTTAACAACTAGTAAAATAACTCTTTTTGCTACTGTAAAAAATTGAGATGCCAAGATCGCAATATCCTTGAATATTGTGTGCTCTTTTTAGGTTATGACATGACGGTTATACATGTTTATATAATAGTGTATGTGTGGTGCTTAATAATGTCATACAACTAGTTTTTATGACAAAATGCCCGTTATGACACTTTAAACTAGGGTTATGGTACAATACTATTGCTGAACGAATATAACAATGTAACGTTTATTGTTATCATGGTAATATTATACAATGACGATCGGATAACTTTTAGACCAAAAAAAACCCCCCAAATGTTTTAGTGTTATGTAAATGTCTTGGACGAATTTTAAACACACTAAACTATTATAGGTTAGTAACTCTTAGTAATAGGTTAGAGAAAAAATAAAAAATACTCGGAGAGAATAGCAATTAATTAATAGGGAGGTGTTTTATTCGGGCGTTTAAATCGGTTGCGGTTATTCTCTTGTCTATTACTCGAGTTCAGTTCTATAGGTACCTATTATATAAATTTAATTTAATTTTGTAAACTGTAATCTTCGCTTCGGTGTAGAAGTAGAACCTACACTGCTGTAGGTAGTGATAATTTTGGGATTGATATTTTTAGGGGGTCCATGGTAACGACGGTCGTTATACTGTTATATACATTAAACACGGTAGTTCATTATCACATTGAATTAATTACGAAACAATTAAACACTATATTGAATTTTATGATGAAAGAGTCCTAGTCCTAACCGACCCGGTGAACTTGTCCAAAGATCAAAATATTATTCTATATAATAGGTATGGCTTAAACATTCCTCGTTTCCACTTCGATCGAATAAGTAACTAAAATGCATTCAGTTATTGAGTTTGGTACTTTGGTACGATTTGTAAAAAGTGCGGTCAACTTATAACCTTTCTTCTATTTTGATTATACTATTGATCTTTTTGGAAGGTAGGCACTCTCAAAATGTGTAAGTGAACTAATTAGTTTGGTGAATTGTGAAGCAAAGTATTAGTGTATGCTAATTGCTCTGCATCTTAACAGTGTATGATGTATCCTGTAACTACATATTGTATAACAAAGGAATATAATATTATAATTGGATAGTAGATATAGTAGATAATGGAGTGGTAAAATAGTATATTATGCTATTAATAACTTTGATTTTATGACTGTAATCCCATGTAAATAGTGTAGCTGGTCGCTGGAGGTTTATCGGTTAATTATTGCTGTCTTTGAACATAGCAATATATCTATCAAGTTGAGTGTATCTATATGTTATATTTTCTATCCATACATCGTATACATTATAAAGATAAACAGTAATAAATACATACATATAATAATATAATTTGATACATTTACTTATTATAGGTAACATACGAGTAATTAGATATTAATGCATTCAAATGGTTTTGTATTTATCTCCAACAAATGTAAATATTAAGGATACTTAAGGCATTAAAATATTAATTTTGATTTATTTTTTATAAATTTATATGTAATGAATATGTAATATTATATGACTTGGTTCGTCACTAACTACTGTTTGGGCCAATTAAATAAAGATATCGTATGACTTCTAATCACAATTTTAATATGGTACTCATACCTATAACCTATTTTAAAATGTTGTATCAATCGAATCAACCATGACTAAGTCACGCATCAAATGTGATAACTCATGAGAAAGAAATGTCTATAAATTAGCATTGATAACCTTTCGTTCTGTCGACAATTAGATTTTTGAATAGCTTAGTAGACAATGTAGGTAATCCTTGACAAGTTTAAACTTTTTGTTAATCACAATGTAAATTATTATAGCATAAAAATATCAAACATCACATTTTTTATAGCTTAGAAAATAAATAAATATTATTTAACAATGTAAATTATTATAATATCAAAATATCAACATCACATTTTTTATAGCTTAAAAAATAAATAAATATTATTGTGTTCGATTAAAATGTTTTGATTTATTAAATAAATTATAATGTTATCCTAACTTTTATTTTTGTAATGTTTTCATCAATCACTTGTAGAAAAAAAAAACTCAATTTAATATTCTATAATATAATGTATCAAATAGTGATTCAATAAACTGTTAATTTTTTTGAAAACAAACGAACTAATAATAATCATTGTAAATGTTTGAATCAAACCAAATGCCTAAAAGACTGCTTCAAAAATTAAATAAAAAAAATTGAAATTCATAAAGAAGTACAAATAGAAATATTTGTAGGTGCAATATAATAATTTTTATATTTTGCATTATAATAATAAACCGTATGAACATAATATAGTTTAGTGTTTATAGTCAGGGGTGGACTGGCCCACTGGCCTACTGTCCTCCAGGAAGTAGGCCTTTGTATTTTAGGGCCTGAGGTACCCGAGGCCCTTCATTAATATGCGCCAAGGAACCATAATTAAGAATAGCACATCTTAAATATTTATCTTCAACTGTATTTTCTGATTGACAATAGTTTATAATTTTACTGGATCCTATATATCGATAATCCTTGATAATAATATATAATTGGTGTACTTAGTTATAGTTGGAATCATGTTATTTTAAGGTAAAAATACTAATTGCTCTTCTGAATTTTTCTGAATGTGGGGGTTTCTATAGTTAGAGGTCTATAGGCTTTTGTAGGTCCAGTCCACATCTGTTTAAAGTTATTAAATATTTAAGTACGATTTAGGTTAAACTTAAAAACCTCAAATTTGATTTAGTTAAATTTTATAAAATAAAAAAAAGTATAATTCAGGATTTGCAGATTCTAAAGTGTCTCAATTCGTAATATCTAACTATATGAAAAAAAAAAATTATTGCTTCATGTTTAGGAATATTTACATTTTCATCTGTATTCACTGTTGTATACCTAGATGCAAAACATTATAATAATGCACACATAGTTAAATATTTTTATATTTATCAATATTGTTTACTTCAATTATATTTTTTTAAATAAGAAATTATTTTAAAGCCTTACAAAATACAAGTTCGTTTTTGTAGTTCAGAAATTTGTTTTTTGAAGTGTGTATTGTTTCCCCTGAGTAAAATGATTTAAATACGACGAATATATTTTTATGTCAATGGCGTTGAATTATCTATTGCAATTAATATCATGTTCATTTTGGTACAATATGCTACATGGACGTACATATAATATGTGTATTTACTATTTATGCACATTTGCACAAAACTCATTCTACCTATTATACCTTCTCCGTGTTTTCACTACTCCGATGAAATGCGATTACTATTGTGTTGTTAAAATACACATGATATGTACTTACACTCTATATTGTCAAGTCTGTAAGTTTATTACGTGCTATTTTCATGAAATCGTAATATAATTAGGTATTTTCTTTGTCAAGTCATACCAGTACAATTACAATTCCGAAATAATCTTTGTTATTTATGGATTTCTCATATCTGCACACAATAAGATCTAGAATATAATATTCATGAATATCGTACTTAAATGAAATAACTAATTGGTGGTAGATGAAAACAATTCCAAAGGTACGTACAGATATCAACCAAAACCTGTTACAAATAAATACCTTGTACCTCGTATTAAAATGTATATTTAACATAGTTACTAAATCTATTTAGGTATAGATAATAAATCAATTCCATTAAAATAATTCATAAAATTACTAGGCGGTAACAAAGCAAGTTTATCCCTGTGTTTACTTTACCGATGAATTTATTCAAATTCTTATTTTAAGTTATATACTTAGTGATCATAATATCTTACATATTTATATTTTCAACACCCTTCAAAGAAACTCCTGTCGATACAAATATGTTCTTATTCAAATAAAAATCAACCTTTTTACTGCAGACAATTGTTTTGAAAATGTTGATATATTTATATTACAATTTGAACATTTCTTAGATATTAAAATATACTTAGATTATTTATGGTCGTCAAAAATTATTTTACAAACATTTTAACACTATTAGCTATATGATAGATATTATAATATTTAATCTAGTGCCTATAAAATATATCCGTACATTTGTACAAAATATAAACTGTTGATGGATTATTATTTTCCAAACATAATATTATTAATGATAAAAATAATCATTAACTCAATATATAGTTACAAAGTTAAATGGTGGTTCTCAATGAAAAAATATATTTGGATCGTACCAGAACAAAATAAATAATAAACAAAATATAAGTATTTCAAAATAAGATCATAAAATGAAAACAGTGGTGATGAGAATACTTATTGAAGCCCCCTGCATAATATAAATTTAATAATTAAAAAAAAAAAAAAAACGCTGCTTATTATATATAAGACATTAAACATTGTACCTATTACATAAAAAAAAAATGGTTTTTGACAAAATTCTACAATCTAAGGGTTTTTCTAAGGCCACTAAAACATAAAATTAACTGTAGTTTCATTGAGTGAATGTATTTACTGAAGCACACCAGTATAATTTTATTGATAATCTATAAAAAAAAAAATGTATTGGCTTTCAAAATATTATTTGAAATACAAACCTGAATGTTTTGAGTTTTTTTTTCGTACTTTAAGTGGATTCTGTTTTCCTAACAAATTCTTTTTATAATTATACTTTGTATATTTACTGTACATTACAACTATACATACTTGAATAGCTTATATTTATAAAAATTATTAATTCTTATAATATGAAGTTAAATTTAAAAAAAATAGTGCAATATTAGATATTAAAGATAACGTCATTAAAATAATAATCCAAATATAAAATGTTCTATTATAGGTATAATATCATTAACCGACTCAGGATTAACAATTAATAACTCATATGCAACTAATTTATCATTTATGTCAGAGTGTACGCATTAAATATTAGCGGGCAGAAAATGGCTTGAAACTACTTTTGCACTAAATAAAATAACGATATTAATTATATTTAAAAAAAAAATGTGTTTCATAATATTTTTATGTCACACGGGAACCTCTCTGTGTAGAATATGGATTTTCTTACATAAAAGTTACCGAAATCAAGAAGAGTCCGCCCGTAAATGGCCGTGTTCCGAAACGATAATACAAACAACAATAATAACGCAAAGATGACGAATTGTTGAGGTGGTGACGGCGGTAGTGTGACTGACAGCAGAAACATGGTACATTGTGAAGAGGAAAAAAATCGTTTTAATCATTCAGGAATAGAACGGCCTGCCGACGTTGCCCAATAAACATTCGGGTGAGCTGGAAGAAAAAAGAAACTTCACGTTTATAGTACGGGGGGACGGACCGCTGCAGAGAACTCGGCCAGCAGTAGTGAGAAAAAGGGTGTTGGCGGTGGCAATGGAGGTAGCGGTAGGTGGCAAGGTGGATTTAAGTTTGATGGCTAAACCTGGTCATGGCGCCATTGGCGATTTGGTGTGTTTTTCAGGTGTAGGGGTGGGGTGTTCAGGTGGGGGGGGAGGATGCCAGCGTTTAATTTATCACGTTTTAATATATACGAGGCGTCGATGGCGAGGCGTGTTCGTGGTCTGATGGTGATTAATTGAAGATAGGCCCGGGCGGATCGACTTTTAGACGTAAACTTCCGTCGCCGTGACCGTGAGATCGACCGGTGGCAATAAGGACCAGGTATACGGGGCAGGACACAACTGATGGCGGTGCGGTGGTGAGCGGTAGCGTTAAGGCGGCCACGGGAGTGTCTCTCCTACCAGCGTTCGCGCCCTCTGTTTTGTGTGCGTATAATATATACGTAGATAGGGATATATTCTATAGCGTCTTAATGAATAGGCAGACGTAATGGAGGAGTAAGTCGCGGATACGAGGGACACTGGCGGAGGGGATTCGAATAAAGCAGGTGCGTTGCCTTTTATATATATTGTAAAATGCAATTTTTCCCATTAAAGAAAAACACAGAGTGGAATTTGAAGCTTTCCAGATGAGCACCCATCAGAAAAATGTTTAAAAATACCGGCGGATGACGAGATGGTTGGCGGAGAGAACCGTATCCGATTATGGTGGTTTCTAGAGAATAATAAATTAATGACGGTGACTACGGTTATCTTGTGTATCAAAATCTTCGTTGAAATAAATCTTAAAACAAAAAAAAAAAAACGAGAGAGAAGTCATTATAAGAACACGGTATCTATATAATATTGTACTTGGTAAAGATATCAGAATGGATTATGTAAACTTTAAACTCGTAAAAGTTTTGGACATGTTATTCTACATTTTTATTTGTTTTTCCATTGATAAAACAAGACAAAAAAATAATAATTTTTACATATTATGACTTATTGGGTATATATTAAGGAGTTCTACATTTAAAAATACAACATCAAATCATTTGTACAGTTCAAAATAATATCCAACCTATTCAAAGTTATTTTATTTTATTATGTTATAATATGCTTGTAATTTAAAATGTAATGGCCATACAGTTTCAAATGATTATATGATATTTATGATATATTATTTAAGTATAACAATAATAATAATATGAGAATGGTTTAAAGTTGATAGCTGTAAATATCCTATTTCCTATTTCTTATAAATTTATGTTTGATGATGATAGTTATGCTATGAGATCGATAATGGAAAATTTTTGTTTTCAATAAACAATAGATAAACTTAAAGTTTACGCATACACGGGTTCTGATTTATGAGCGTCTTGGTTCTGATTTCATTTGGAACAAAACTAAAATCCATTAATAGATAATTTACTCATTTGATGATTCCGAGTTTCTTAATTTCTTAGCTAGATCATTAATTTTTATATTAAAATATAATTTAAAGATTAAATTTAATTCAAAAATTTGAACACTAAACAATGTATATTTCATTAATAATTTAAGGTATCTAATTGTATGTTATAATTTTAACTACTAAAATGTTGTCAAGTTGTAGTTAAAGAAAATTATATGTTTAAGTTAAGCTATAACAACAAAAAAACCTGTTCAAACATAATATTATTGTGGACAAACTCTTTACTTTTTTTTAGAAGTAATTAGATGTATTTTAAATTCTAACAGATACTTGTAATGCATGTCGTTTCAACCAGTAATAGTAACTGATAAACACCTGACACCAAAGTCTTGTAGTTGTATGTATGTAATTATCCATGAAACTTTAATTACAGAAATACTTTGTCTTCAAAACAAGTAACGTATTCCATAACATAAAATATCTGTTTTATACTATGCGTTCTTAAATATTAAATTTAAAAAAAGATTAATTTAAGTCAATATTTAACAATCATAAGTTAAATACATATCATATTTATATTTATTAATCGCACATTATTGTACCAATAATATTATAGTTCGTTCCGAATCGAATAATAAATGTTTATAAAAAAATTTCCGACAAACCATTCTATTATTTGTAT
The DNA here is from genome assembly GCA_027563435.1 of Nasonovia ribisnigri. Taxonomy (NCBI): domain Eukaryota; kingdom Metazoa; phylum Arthropoda; class Insecta; order Hemiptera; family Aphididae; genus Nasonovia; species Nasonovia ribisnigri. The sequence continues at coordinate 41,272 of JANEHU010005186.1, read as the reverse complement.
GATTTCTGTTTGGAAAAAAATTACTATGACTTGTTATAAGTTTAGTTTCAATATTAAATAGGATAAATTATTGTAATATAATTGATTTCAATTACAGTAGTCAAAGACATTTTTATATTTAAGATTAATGACTAATGGGGAACAAATATTCACCCACAACCTACGGTTAGGTATATATCCATGATGATACGTCTTAATAGTTAATATTGTTTTATGTTTTCCTCGTTTAGGTTATTTCACAACAGTTTTTTTTTACTGTTTTTTCTTGAAACAAATAAGTGGACATAATGGAGAGCGTTTAAATACTTTATAGTTCATAAATATTCATCTTAAAAATGTTAAATGTTCGAAACAGTTGGGATCTTCTTCTAAGGCAGCTTAACTCGAAAATGACAGTTGTTTGGTAAGTATAATAATATATTTAAAAACGAATACTCTGTGGCTAAAAAAGCATAATAATTTCGATTCGCAAATAGGCAAAATATTATGAATAATATTCAATATGAATTGAATATGGAAAAATGTCGATTAATGTAGACAATCATACAATCATTAAAACACATATACTATATATATTTAAATTATTTATATAAAATGGTAATTAAATAAGAGATAGGTCGTGTTCACTAAGCACTAACCACAAACGGACGAGATGTTAACTGTTGGTTATAAACAGACTACGATATTAAAATAGGTACCATTGTTACATTACATATTATTGTGTTAAATAGTACTAAACAAAATATTCTGGAGTGGAAAACTGAATTTTAGGGAATAGGAAGTGGTATTTAAAACTGGGTTGAATGTACCTCACACATTGTACGTATAGACGAAAAAACGATTATAACCGTATGTGGTGATTGGCGATGGATTAGTATATTGTTATAAATATAGTTCATGTTATTATTAGTAGTTATATTTTTTATTTAATACGTTAAAACAATTTTTGCTATGAACATCGCATAAAGCTCATAAGCTCCACTTAAAATAAAAAAAATAGTTAATTTTCAGAAATTATAATTGTTATTGTTATTGCTGTTCTTAATTTTAAATTTTACATACATATTTTACATATATATTTATAATTTTGTTAACTGATGACCGAGCATAATAATTTAATACTAATATATATCATAAAATATATAGATGAGTGCATTATATACATTATATTATATTATTATTTTATATTAATTAACAATTACGTAATTTTTGACATTGATAGAAAACTTTAATCCGTTGAAAACTCGTATTATTATTATTTTTTTTTTAAATTTTATCGCGCAGATTACATTCAGCCATAGTAAATCTCTCACGTGTTAGCTTATTATTATAAAGGATATTATTCAAAAATATGATTAATATTAAATCCGATAACTACACGCTATAGCAGCTGACTGGGGAGGGGGTATTATGTATCATATTATTATCAAAGTATAGTGGGGTCAATATTATATTTACACATTGGTTAATTTCAGTGGCTAACCACAATACTACAGTCTAATTCTCGAGTTGAATAATTTACTCAGACATTAACCGATGGCATTAACGTCGTGAGGCGTTTTGTGACCGTTTGATAAATTAAGGATCCACGAGGGATAATTTATGTTTGCGAATGTGCCACTGACAGCTGCGTAGCCTATTGCCCGCGGCGGACTTAATACATACATATATATATGTATATATGTGTCTATGTGACTGTGTGTCTATGTGTCTGTGTGTGTACACCTGTATTATTTATTAGCCACAGCCGGCTAGTGTACAGTCCCAGTGTTTCCAGTTGTAAGAGGATCATGTCCGGTTAGCACTTAATGGCGACGGGCCAGGAATCCCTGCTTTATTTACGCAGATTAGACGTCTCTCGCAGATGTGGATGTTCGCACAAACTCTTGTTCGCACTAATTAAACGCTGCTCAGTCGATACAATCGGTACGATATGTCTTATTGTCAGCGGTGCTTTGAATCAACGATAGTGTTCTATATATTTAATTTTGTTCGAGACTTATTGCGGACCAACAGGTTTTCGGTTTTTCGTCGATTCCACCGATATAAGCGAATACTGTCGACATCGTATGGAACCATACCCTTTATTTGAAACATAAACAATTTACGGGACACTGACGGGTCGTTCGAGGTTCCAGTCAATACTGTCGTCTTAGTCCAGATGTGGTCACTAATAAAATCGTTTAGGATTCCAATACAATTCCTCGACCGGAGTTTAAGAGTCAATACAATGGTTGTTGTTGAATTAACCTATAATGATTATACATTATAAAAAGCTGTTTTAAAGTACCTATTGTTTTTAAATAAAATTGTTTGATTTATTTTTAGTACCTGCAAGTACAGTCGCGTTTTATGTTAGATATATTGTATTATTAATATGACATTTAACAAATAACAAAGTTGTATTGAAACATTTAAATTGTCGTGTATTAAAAAAAATAATTTTGAATATTTGCAGTTTTTAAACAATATTTTTATTAATTTCGTCTTATCTAATGCTTTTGTGACATTTTCTTGTAATTGATTAATTTTTGTAAACAATTTATAAGACTACCAGCGTGTGTGAGGCATTAAGACATGTATATGTATTTTTTGTTCACAGATAATTACTTTAATTACTTTCGTTTCAATTTTTTGATAAATTATTTGACGTATTAATAAAAATATTGTTTAAAACTGCAAGTATTAATATGTCAAATAATCTGTCAAAAAATTTAAACTAAAGTAATTAAAGTAGTGATATACCTATTATTATCTGTGAACAGCCGATACACATAGATGTCTCAGTGCCTCACACACATTTAAATAGTCTCAGAACATTGTCGGAAACAAACAAAAATTAATCAATTACAGGAAAATATCACAAATGTATTAGATCAAGACGAAACCCACGTTATTTGATTCATATAGATCAGGAACAAATTATGTAAAACGTATAACTTGATGAAATTGACAACAATTTAAACAAAGGCGAATTTAGGGAAAGCTCTATTTCTGCGTGGTAATACAGAAATAAGTTAAATTTCTACACTTTTAAAAGAAAATTGTATTAGGTATTATTATATTATTTTAAACATTTATAAACACGTAAAAAAAAATTAGAAGGAATAACTAAACTCCATCTGTAGTAGCTAGGTGTCTTTGAATAGGTCAGGTTAGTTAGGTCACTATAATGAATGTATTACATATTTTCAACTCAATGATATCATAACATTGAATCCGAAAAACGAGTTTGTACAAGTTGGTTTCTAAAGATATTTTCTATTTTTCTATTATAGTTATATACACTAACACGGTAGTTCAAATTAATTTTTGAAAATATTATTTTATATAGCCAAATAACTTATAAATTATAAGCATTATAGTAATTTACATAATGGTAAAACGTTTCATATTATAATCCCTGTAAAAAAATGTTTTTTGAATAACAAGTTATTTAAAATCGTTATAACCTGTACGAATTCATTAAAATTTTAACTTCAAATGTATTTTTTTTTTTAATTAATCATAATATGTCTTTTTCAATATTTTTTAATTCCTGTTAGAAAATCCCATTTGATACTTTGTATTCAGTTTTCAAATTTAAGCTATTGCAATTTAAAATTGTATACATTTTAACTACAAAAAAAATTTAAAATATTCAAATATTCGTGATTTTGGCAAAATTTGAACTTCAAAATGTAAGTAGTAAAATAAAAATTGTAACAATATGTTCTTATCATTTAAAAATCGGTATAACTGATTTAGTCCAACTTTTAGAAATCATATATTACATTTCAATGCTTTTTATTGAACATAAATATTAAATCAACACAAAAAGAAATTCAAAAATCACAATATGACGATAAATAGTTAACAGTTAGTACCTAACCATTATTTTAAATGTGAATATCCAATTTCATATTAATTTAAACTTCAAGCACTTTAATTGGTTTTTTTTATTTCTGACCCCCAAAGTATCAATTAAATCCATTCATATATCACCTTTGAAGTTGACAATTGAATTATTTTTATACTAAATTTTGAAACGATTTACAGATTACTAACTAGTCGTTTACGTCACATTCGGTAAACTTCTCTAGGTAGAAAAAACTCAGAAACGTTGAATGTGGATATATATATTATTTTCATAGGTAAGTCGGGAATGCCAAGTCAGATATAGTTCCGACTAAAAACAGTCAACTCTACATTTTTTACATATCGTTTTAAATCGATTTACATGTATAGGTAATAACTTATATTATAGACACAATATCACAATACATTTTGCCATTATATAACAATAAATGTACCTAATTGTTCAATTCGTAGTCCGCTACTTCCGTGATCTCCATATCACCCTCAAGAACAGGGTAACTCATATGACGGTGCGATATATTATTTTATTACTATTTCAGACATTGTATACGTTAATATATCGTGTTCGATTGTGGTAGTTTGAACTCGGGTCATAAGTGTATATGACCTGTGGAATAGAACTTAGAAAACTATATTTATATCTGTCCAACAACCCATTTATATGACTCATTCGTGTAAAGGGAAAAGCCAACCAACTCATTAACTGGGATGGATTAAGTATAATTACCGACAGCCACTCGGTTTGAAAAAATAATCTAGGTGTACTGCAGTACACACAGTCTAAAACAAATAAATTCATTGCTCCAATCGGCACTAAGAATCTATAATAAGATAGTATAATTTAAAACAAAGATAGTATTTAATAATATTAATAAAAAGTAGCATAATATCGTTTTTATTGTGAAGTTGTCCACAACACCATAATATAATTATCCAAATGACTTATATCATATTAAAAGACTAAAATAATATATCTTTCAACATTCAAATCTAGTTTGTAACGGATCATGATAAATAAATCAGTGTGTTGACTACAAAAAATTCTATAACCTGTATTGTATTCCTTCAAGTACGAAAGAGCATCAATATAACAATTAATTATTTATCAAATGATATATTAACTGTACAATTTATTACAATCGTATCCTTTATCAAATTGTGTTTATTTTTTTGACATCTGTACAATAATATTTTTATACTACAATTAACATTATTGTTATATTCCTTTTTCTGTACCAGACGATCTTTATTGTTTGCTGAAATAATATTACAAAACTTGGTTTTAAAATATCAATAACGTAAGAAATATGAATCTGAAGAATATATTTTAACGTTACATTATTCACTTATTAGCAACTTTACTACCATATGTGAAACATATAATACATTTTACAATAATACTAAATATAATCATTGTTGTATTATCATCAAATCAATAGAATATATTTAGTTTTGCTTTTTGTTTGCAATGAACCACTTGTGATAGCAATGTCAGTGGCCACAGAAAAGAAGTCTAACTACTTCAAATCAAGCATGGCGCCAATACAACTCAAAATAATGACGAACAGTCATCTTTAGATGGCAGCAGTGATATTGTTCTGATTGTTGTTCTGCCGTTTACAAAAAAAGGCCATTAGATTAAAACGAATGAATCAAAATAAAAATAAAAATACCAGCTCAAAAAGACGATGGTCGGACATTTTTCATTAAAGGTCCACTAATTGGCACTTAACATTTGTGTTACCTAACTCTTGCGTATGATACTAGGTAGATATTATAAATTACAAGCTGGACAAATAATTAATTTTTAAATACACAAAATATGTTTACATAATATCTTACTACTGCACTTTAATTAAATAACTATTTAACTCTGAAATACATTTTTTTAATAACTTTTGTAATAATATTATGGTAGTGTATTATTATATAAATGGTTGTGATTAACTAATTAATATAAAAATGATAATTATTATGACCATGTATACAACGTCTACTACTATATTTATTTATTTCTAATTTATTCAACACTGTATATTTAGTTTGACTGATGTACAATATGATATTCATCATAAAACATTGATTTTAATTTTAACACTCCCCTTCTATAGTTTTATAATATGAATAATTTATCTTAAATGTATAAACTGCGATGGTTATAAATATGCCAATTAAAATGTATATAATGCTTCTAATACTGAAATATTCTCCATTTTTTTTTTTGTTTACTAAATTTGTATTAAGTTTTTTGTAGTATTTATATATTTTAAAATAATTTTTTGATAGGTCTATGATAATGTAATTTATTTACTGTTAGTTGTTGCTATATAATTACGTGACATATATATATATTCTTCTTTTTTTGAAACTTAAATTGATATAAATTATATTCCATCTATTCGTTGTTTGTGGATTAAAATGTTTAATTAAATAAATTATAAAATTTTTGAACTAAACAACATTAATTTTGATTTAACTCCAGTAGTCTTGGATGGTGAAACTTTTGTTCGAACATCCAATCAAATAATTAGTGCATTTTATGGTAAGTTTAAAATTAAGAAATAATGGGAAAAAGTTTTAAAAATATGAATCAAGTAATAAAAAAAAATAAAAAAAAATATCAACAATATTCGTAAAAAAAAAAAGTATTGTTATACAACACAAAATATAATATTACTTTAAGTATATATAATAATATGTATGCAATGCCTCTCTATTCGTTGTCGTGTGATCTATTCATTTCACTGTTGACGAAACGAATGGTGCGATTTTCTAATGCGATTGTGTAAAAGCGTACGTTGTCGCGTTGAACAGCATTGGTGGTGCGTATATGAGAAAAAAACGCAAAAATACAGTTCTTATACTATCGTTTCACGTCGCGGTGGCAATGGAAACGGATGAAGACTTACACCGAGTGCACGGGCTTTTGGAACTGATGCCGATGGGGAGGGGAGACGATGTTACAAGAGAGAATTCGTAATAGCACGTGTTATTCGCGACCGAAGTTTTTGGGGCGGGTAACCCCGTCGGACACGTGCGACACATCGAAAACGTTCCCATACCGGATGCTTATACTTACCGAATGCATCTTGCAAGACGATAATGGAGTTTGTGGTGTGGTACGGCAGCAGTCATCGTCGGCGCGGCCGCAGTAGTCGTCACCGTCGTCATCTTCGTCGTCGTCGTTACCGTATGTGAAACATTAAACTCGAAAGCATTAACGGCGAATGCAAAATGTTCTCACGTCCGTGTGCCGAGCGAAGGAGTAAAATATGTACGTATGTGAGTGCGTGCGTGTGAAAGTGTATTTGTGTCACTCGCACCAAAAACGCGAGCGGACAGCAAGCGTTTTCCCCGGCCATAAATTAGACAGTCGTCATCGTCTTAGCTAACGATTTATACACGCAAACACGTACGCACACGCCTTACCACATATTGTTATCATTATAACCGACTACCTGCCGCAGCGGGTCCCGCAGATCTAAGCGCAAACGATGAAAAGGTGCCATTAAAAATATAAATATAAATAAATATATAATATATATACACGTAACAATAATATGCGTGTGGCAAAAAAAAAATAAAATAAGAAGAAAAGAGAGTCCATAACTTTTGACTCGTTTAATGTGCGCGCGTGTTTAACACACCGGAAAGGCTATTCAAATCGTTATGAACGGACCGATGTGCGGAAAGAAAAACGAACGAGAGGAGAATTGAATTTTTATTGTACGACGACGTAGACGCCGTGGGTGAATTAAACGCGGTCCGTTTTATTTTATCGTCCATTTTCCGGTACCGAAGCTTTTGCGGGTCGGTGGCGTCGTTTCGATCGAAACAACATGAAAACGAGATCGTAAAAGACGCAAAAGGGAGGTAGATATTATTATTATACGATTTTATACACTCATGCATATACGTATACACAACAGCGTGATGGCAGGACAATTGGTAACGGCCGGTCACATCGCTCCCGTCTAATGTACCGTGAGTCGCTTCGGTAAAAAATAAAAATAATAAAAATTCAATACGAAAATTCAATACAATAATCATGCTACTCTTCTGGGTTCTATAACGATTTGAAAAAGGCAGCGGTTTACCGTAATCGACCGGTGTCCTTTTTAAAAATTATTTTTGGACCATTGCGACAACAAGCGCGATTATCATATATCGTAATTTGTTCGTTGAACCATGATAACTTATCGTGGTAGTGGCAATAACCATAATATGAACGCATTCACACCGTCCGAACGCTTCGTCCTACTAGTAGGTCAAAATAAAGCCATTTTGCGGGAATTCATAATTTTGTTTTATCGATTAATGAAATTATATTATAAAATATAATATCTCTATGAGTACCTATCAACTGAACACTGAGGTTCATAAGGCAATTTATCATTTGAAAAATAAAGTATATCTGCAGTATTGAATGAGATACAAACAACAAATATATTAATATAACTATATATTGAGTAACTCGCTTTTATATTTTGTAAACAATATTTCGGTATCTAATATTTTTTTTTTAAAGGAGATTAAATGATGCTGTGAATCATTATTTAATTTCAAATATTTAGTTTCTTATAAATAAACAAAACTCACTATCTATGTATGTTTTTAATAAAACAAACAAATGGTTGTTTTTAATGTCTATTGACATCGTTGCAATATATTTTAAGTTTAATATCAGTTTCGGTAAAGAATATAGCGAAGTATGCAGCAGTTGGGTAATTAAAATTTACTTTGGTGTAAATTGCCACAACGAGAAAGTATCCAAATTAAACGTCCCGAGATTCGAATCACAGACTTAAATGTTGCTACAGCAGTATAGTGGTGGATGAAGAGGAGATTAAATTAATTGCAAATCGCATGATCATTATTTGAACGGAACTCCCCAGGAAATTAAGGGCAGAGCAGGTTTGCAGGTTTTCCGAACATACCGTTAGTACATAGCTAATGACCCGGACCCAGGAAAATATGATATTATACGTTTACAGGAAAGCGTGGTATGGTGAGTGCACTGGTGAGGAGAACACGGAGAAAAGGATGGGTCTTAGCTGGGCTGTGCTCCTTAATGTTTCCTCTCGACAGAAGATTTACCTTGGCTTTAATACGTAATTTACCGGGAGCTTAACAAAAATATTACATTCGTTTAAAACAATACTGGCTGTTCGGTAATAACGTGCACACGGTATCAGTGACAAAATGTTATTTTATTTTATGACTGAACCAAGTCATATACATAATAAATATTATAATATATTATCAAAGCGTAGTTTAAAATAAAATTTCGATATAAATTTCAAGTAATATAATCTACAAACGATATTGTTCTGAATTTAAATGTAAAAAACTTTCAAAGCACTTTTAATACTCAAACAAAGTTTGTTTTTTTTCTTAAAAAAACGATTTTGAAACCTATCTAATATTCCACTATGTACCTACCTAACTAAATTATTTTGCATATTTGAATTTCTTAATGAAAGTATTTTATCAAACATATATTCTGTCTTATTGGTATAAATGTAATTTAAATTATCCATGTTATTCGGATACCTACAGTGAGTTATCATTTACAATATTATACTACGCAAAAAACTAATAACCATGAACTACTGTCAACATATTGTTGATAAAACAAAAATTACGATAAAGAAACAAAACTGAATCAATTATAAATTATAGTCACAGATTTTATAGGTAATCAAAGTTCGATTGAAAAAAAAAAAAATAATAATATTATTTTAGTTTAGGTTTTTATCTGCACATTCTGCGGTATAAATAAGTGATCTGAACTCACTGCAAACACGTAAACGATAATTAATGCGAATGATTATTGTATTTATTTTTTTACGATTACGGCCTTGACCGAAATCCGTGACCGGTGAACTAATATGAAGGTATCGATACAAAATCAATTATTGTTATCGAAATCCGAAGAGGCGTCGCCGCGATAAAAAATAAAGTGTACAACAATCACGCTTAACAATACTCGTGAACTTAACTATCGTCGCTACAACGCGTCTAGTAATTTTTCCCAAGATTACTTCGACTGCGGCTGGAAATTATTTGAAAGCGTAGCTACGACACAAATGGAGAATATGGACGTGCGAGACTTCACGGCGTTATACGCGTGTAAGCTGCGGTTCGATGGAGTCTTCATTGTGTGGAAAACTCAACAATAGCCGCGATACCTGCGGGGGATTTGAGCCTTTGGAAGATAACTCCGGTTAATTGATTACTGGATGTTGCACCACGTGTAACGATATTACCGTGGTTGTATCCGGTAGCTACAAATAGCTGAAAAGACATAGCAATTGCATTAGGTATTAACATAATAATCGTTTTGTTATCGCTGGCTCAAATGCACTTAATGGCGGGGGATCGATATAGGGTATCTTGTTATTTTTCTTTCAGGACGTGACTGGTGCTCAGAGGACCCGCGCACCGTGCGGTGATTCATTTTAAATCGATTATCAGACGATAATAATATCTGTCCCCATATTTCCAATCTTACGAGGCGGGATTAAAATATTTACAAATATAGCGGTTTAGTCGGTGTACATGTCTTGTATACCTATACAACATATTGGAATCGAGCAATGCTCAGGAGATAATCTGCAGTAATATTTAGGTACCTAGGTATTCTAGTACGATTTGTTCAAGACATGCTATGTTTCTTTTGGATTGTGTGTAAGTAAAAGATTTGATTGTTTCAAGATGAATTGAGATTACTCTTGTTGTGTTGCACTTAATATATTATATGAAACTGAACAATTACTATCGTTTTTTTTTTTTTTTTTTTATTTCAAAACTAACCTAATTGAACTGCCAATTTCAATACGAAAAATTGAATCATCGCATGGTAGATAGAAAAAAGATAATAATCTAAATAATATTAATGAAATAATACCAATTTGATCTAAGACATTTATTGTTGAATTTCAATAATAATATGATTATATTATGTTCAAAACGTTATTATTTTTAATTTAATATAGCATAAATTATTTACAATGAATGTATAGTATAGATATTTTATTGATCCCACCACGCATATACTATACATTCAATTACCATTTGGATTACTGTGTACATTATGTTATTAGAATACCTAAACATACAATTTTACTTCCATTACCCGATAGTAGTAAATAATAAATAAATAGCATCGTAAAATATACAATTTTAGTCAAAATTATACAACTAAAATAACTTTTAACAGGATATCAGCGCTCTGTTTGTTTTTTCTCTCTCCAGTCTACGTGCAGCATAGACGAAACGCAAAAATAATTTTTTATGTGTTTTTGCGTAATTTTAGATTAAAATCACCCATTAAAAATGTATATAGAATAATATTTATGGGGATATGACATATTGATATATCTCAAAGAAATTTAATGTCCATTTAAATGTACAAACAAATAATAATTTTATTTTTAAAGTCAAATGATAATAAAATAAAAAATTGCTATGTTAAACCTCCAGAAATAATAATATTATTCTCTATAATTATTTTAATCGGCAATTTTCCTCATAAAAAAATCATTTTACGTGAGTGTGTTGTACTAATATTGTGCGTGAGCCTGAGAAATAAAACTAATATTGCGCTGAAATCCTCTTAAGCACCTTGTTTAAAAATAGTTGAAACATGAGTGTGTATGTTTTTCAGTATAAATATACAATTAAAAATAATCTTTTGACAACATACATAATACCTATAGACATATTATTAATTATTTTATAAAGGTAATGTTATTGAAAATAAACGATGACAAACGGGAGACATATAAAACGAATTACAATTTTAATCATAGAAAACTGTGAAACATGACTAAATAATAATTAAAGCGAAATTAAAAACAATATTTAAGTTTATCGAGTATCACAAAATCCCTATCGTGACGAATAGCTTGCACCAGTTATTTTCGAAATTAAATACACTAAGATAGGGACGAATAATGCATATATTATATTTTAGGTATAGGTCACGACAATAAATTACGATTATACTGTGACAGATCTTAGCATACTTCTTGTGTTTAAATTTTCGCTGTGTTCAAACTATTGCCCTATAAAATGTTACGATATAAATGAAAAATACAATTATAGTTTTTGAAAATATTATCAAAACATTAAATGTCGTAGAGTGTTAATGTGTAACTTGGCGTAATGTATAGGCAATATTGCTACATTCGTGTAAAGATTTCACAAATTTTTTTTTTTTTTTTTTAATAACATTTTATTATTACAGTTTATTGTTCTGTTATATTTTCTATGAACATTATTGTTTTATAATAATTTAAAAAGACGTAATTTTATACGTAGGTACTATAGATTTTTTTTTTATTCAAATGCATAGTTTAATTTACAATATAAATTAAACCAGATTATTTTTAAAAGAATTAGTTTTAACTTTAAAACTGTTTTTATTATCCTGATTTATAATTTATTAATTAATATACATTAATAGCAATTAGCTAAATTTGTTTTTTTTGTAATTATAAAAAAAATGTCTGTTGATTTTTTTAATTTCACTTTACTACACAATTTCCAATATATCCTTTTTATTGTAGTATATACAATATATATGATAAAACAACGTAGTTTCTAAATAAAAGTATTTCTAATACACAGACAGCAAACCAGGAATGATAAGTTTGTATCATTGAATTGTTACAATGTATAGAAATCTTATAAATTGCAATAAATCCATGGTCTAGACTTTAGTTGTCACAAGGAAATCATGTTTATAGCAATATCATTATTGATTATATAAAAAATATTTTATTTTACTCGACAGCCATAATATACTGTTATACTGTCATTAAATTGAGTAAATATGCAACTGTAATTTAAAATGTTTTACATAGTATTTTATACTACTATTCAATTAATATAAATTTGTGTAAGTAAAATTAAGCCGTAATATATTGTATTTTCTTATTTTATGATAAAATTATTTTATTAACTTATAAAAAAAAAATTAAGTTAACTCTGAACATTATGATATTAATATGTTGTTTACTAATACATTTTGAATCCTTTCTCTAAAAATAAAAACCATTCCAACTGAATAACAATAACTTGTTAGATTATTATTTATAAATACAATATACATATACAAATACGTCGTTGCGAGAAAATAATACATTGCAATAATATAATATGTATAATCAGTTTTAAGTGTCATTATATATTTTCTACGTAATATACCTATACATGAAAAAAATAATCCAACATTATATAAAATAAAAAATTTTAGTATCAAATGCATAATTAATTATAAACATGGACGGTGTGTAAAACACTAAATGTATAATATTACAAGATGTATAACATTTTAATGGAAATTTCATTGTTCGTAGACCATTGACAATATTTCTAGTGGTGATTCTATGAATGAAATACATTTTATTTTCCTTAAATTTGCTAAAAGGTAAATACCGTTAATATTTTTTTTCAACTCTATAGTTGTTCGATATAAGTGAATATCAAGACTGCATCGGGCACAATAACTCTCATCCAGCGTGTTCATTTATATATAGCCTAAATAAATGATTATTAAAACCGCAGAATAATTGACGCGTCAATCAATACAACACTAGCCCGGAAATAAATCTAGCCTGTTGTTAATTAAATTCTCTTTCCGTTTTTATTTATGTTTCAGTGGTTCGTCATCCCACTGGTGCGCCCAACGTCAACTTTTTTCGTTGGTATACCACAGCGGAATATATACCCCAATATTCCATTATCGTTTCGTAGTTCTTGTGTTTGTGGCTTTACCAAAAACTTAAAATTCTGCACGCACAACAAAATAGTGCAACAAAAATAGAGTATTAAATATTAATAATATAACATCATTATCTGCATTTTCCTATAAAACTTCAACGTGTATAAATTATACATTAAAATTATACACTTCAAGACGATACGCGTGTGCTTTGAATTAAAATCAACAGTGATCCCCAATATTTACCTTAAAATAAATATGTGAATTACTTATATTATACATGGTTAATTATATATTCACAAAATTCTGAATGCATAATAAATTTCAAAATTTAAATTAAATTTAGGTTTGAATATTTCAATGTTACTCTAAATCTGTACATCTACAACGCGGAGTTGAAACTTTTTATGGATTTTAATAAATTTAAATTCTATCCAAATGTTATTTAATAGTTGATGTATACCTAAAATATATTTAATATTTAAATTAATTTCCACAGTAAATTAAATTGTACCTATCCGTTATGAGGCTAGTGTATAGTATGAATGATTTCAATTCGTAAACCTAATTCAAATAGAAACCCAAGTAAATTAAATCGTATATGCTTTTTATCGGTATTGCTAAAGGAGAAAACAAATCGTTTTCAATCATTTATCTAAAATCGTTAACCTTCTTTTCAATTTGTCGAAAATCTTCAATTGTGGAATCAAAGTCTGTTTCGGGCTTACAGGATTAACTTATCAAAGATGTTTTTTACCGATAAATTAGGTAATTGTACAGAATATGTCATTGGTATATTATATAATTTGAAACATTATAGGTTTGTAAGCGACATTAAGCCAATATATACGTCTAGTAAATAAGATAGTTGGAATATAAAACTTGTGTTTGTGTTTAAACTAGGTATTGAAAAACTTGATTTTTTTTTTTTAGATTCTATAAGTTTGTATTCTTGGTGTTGAAAATTTTAAATAAAAACAATAAATTTATAATTATTAATCATGCAGGCGTGTGTGTGAATATCTACCAAACTCTTTTAGACAAATAATAAATCAAAATGTATGAATATTTATATGTCAATGCTTAAGCCGTTGGATGACGTATTATTATAAAATAATTTTTTTCCTAACTAGCCTACTAGGACATTTAAAATCATTAGTTTTATCAATATACCTATATGGTTTGTATCCACTAAACTGTATGTATTCACTTCAACTATATTTGCATTATATAAATACATGTTAAATATATCTACAGAAAAAGTCTTAAGACTATTATATATTTAATTCTATGCTGAAGGGCTTCATCTAACACATTTTTAATTTCTTCAAAGTGCCAATCCTAATAATTGTACTTTAAACTCAGTCTGTTATTCAATTGAGATAATATTTCTAACACATTTATGTATTGCGTGTCACGACTTTCCTATTATATATCAACAAGACTAGTATACAAACCAAGAAGCCAACTACAGATATTTCGTTTCATTCAAATATGTACTTGTTATTTTTATGTATAATTTGAATTTTGTAGATTTCTAATTATTTTTGATAAAATGAATAGTCTAATATCAATCATCTTCTATAACCATTAAGTATATTTAATCTTTTTTAATAAGATATTATACGATGATGAAACACTCAGTCACATCAAACTTAAAGCTCTTATCGTTAAGACAATGCATTGTGATCTCATTTATATATTATACGTTAAACATTCAAGCGAGTGACTTACAACCTTATCGGTTGTTTAATAAAAGCACTCTGGTTGACGTAAAAATAATATTAATGAACAAAATGTACAAAAGTAATTTATTCCATTGTAGGGTTTTGAATCAGACAGTTTACGTTGTTCCATACATAATTTTATAAGTTAAACGTAAATTAATTATGCATAGTTAAAATAAACACGGAATTTGTTTTTTTTAGCTCATATCATCAGCATTATGTTAAAGAATCTTTCCTACATCAATGAATTTATTGAAGTCGTACATTATCTCCATAAGAATATTTTTCATTCTTTTGAATTAAAATTGTTTTATTTTTATTTTAAGAATAATAGAATCTAAATGGATTTTTAGCAACTTATTACTGTTATATCTTTATGCTGTCATCTTAATAAAGTAGAATGTACAATTGAGTTAAAAAAAAAAAATGTCTACTGATATACGAGAAGTAATATTTTTAAGGTGTTGGATAAAAATATTTGATAACTGTAGAGTTTTTATTTCGTTCACCAATGTTGACAGTTTTTTCTCTCTTTTCATTGTCCCGGGGGTAGGTACATGTCAGTGTTGTTACCTTTGATCGACGAAATCGAATTACGAATGATCTAACAAATGTTCCTATATATGATTATTCCGGTAGTTATTGTGAGGAGAAATAGACACTCCGACGATACACGTGTTCGTTAGTGTTAAAATATTGAATCGAAAAGACAAAATTGGCAGTTGAAAGATAACATTGCGTCAAATAGAAAAAATACAAATTATCGCACATGCCAATATTCTACACAAATAATTACATTTCCCAAAATTCAATGGAAATTGAATTAAAAAATAGATACAAAATTAAATTGTATGAGAGCACAGTAACAATATTATAAATAAATAATAAAAAAATGAAATTGGCTCAAATGTTACATATTATACGTATATACGTTTAAAAATGATTTATTATTCCATATTAAGTATTAAAATTTATACATTTTGCTCATATAAGATAACCATATTTAGCATGCAATTTTAATTAAAATACAATAAAAGCATTACTAAAAATTTTTTGCTATCATAATATAGTATGATAACCTTTTGTCCTTTGATACTATCAAAGTGAATGGATTATTATTAATATTAATATTATCAATCTAATTACAAAAGAGTACCTACATGATGCACTAAAATTGAAATGTATCAACATACAAGTTCAATTTTCAAACAATAAATTATTATTATATAGAGTATTAAGTATAGATGCACCTTACATTTTGAAGCAAAAGTATTGTAGATTACACTTAATGGCGTGATTACTTAATTTCAAATTTTAGTACCTGACTTTCAATACACCTATGTTTATCATTGCATCATATTGTATTGTCTTCCAACATTGTTATTCTGATTGCAGATGATATTTTACGTTCCTAGCGGAACGATGAATGTTTTGAATTTGCAAAGATGTGTGTTATTTTTCAATTTAATTTTTACTTTTTGTGTCGTCCTCACCTTTTAGGACAGTAAAAATACTTAGATTTCTTTAACAGAATCATATCTGATATGAAAGTGGATGTAGTTTGGATCAAAAGTAAATATTCCCCGTAGTTTACAGAAACATTTAAGGAAAAACGTAAATTTTTACGCAAAATCCGTTTTCAACAACACCGATTTTGGTTTTTAGTGTCATTTAAAAAAAATTACCATGAGTATAGACACATGCAGTTTTCACTAAATGATTATATTATTAGCATTTTCTATACACCATAACAATTTCCAAATAAGTTAGACTTGTTTTGTTTATAGCCATTTTCAGTTTCCAAATTTTTTTTATACCTAAGTGTCAATAAAATGTTATTTGTTGTATAAAAAAAAATAAATACTTGATTTGAACCTCCCGATTTATTTGTTACAATAACTGTTGAAATATTAAAAATGCATTGGCTCTTATTTTTTTGTATACGCACTTAAAGTTTAAAATTTTCCAAAATGTATCAAATTTAAAGTTTAAAAATAATTTTGTAATTTTAAATTTATAAAATGTTCAGCTTTTATAGCCTAGGAATGACAATTTAAAACAAAGTTCCATGTAAGTATTCTGTAACCAAAAATTTAAATATATAAAAAACACGTATTTCGTATGTTCATATTTGGACGAAATTAGATATTTAATCGAAGAAGAAAGATTTAAGTTATGTGTTATATTTAAAAAATATTATTAGTGGGTACTTGAAACTTCTAAAGTATATTATTACATATAAATATGATAATAAGCAAAAAATCATAGTTCAACTTAACCGGCAACCGTATTAATAATAACAATATAAATATCTATATTATAAAATATCCTAAGCTGACAAAGCGTCTCCACTCAGAACCGCTTTTATACAATATCTTATAACTGAATTCAAATATAACACCATCTATTACAGTGGCCCACTTATAACCTACTGTAGGTACAGCAGATTGGCATTAATTTACCCGTTTTTTTTAATTGTATGCGTAACTCCATATAGAGAAGTTCTTAAAAATTATTTTATCATTGTATTTTAAATTCAATGATTTTAGAATGTTTTTCGATGTTATTTTTCAACAGAAAATATTATTATTTGTGTCAAAAACAAACACCATTTATATAATATTTAGATTTAATTAACTGTTAAGGTGTTACAGCTTTATATAATTTAACATCGGTGATACGAATTCAGAATAACTAGCACACACAATTTAAACATTTAACAGCAGTAAACTATTCACAAATCACAATATATTATTCATCAGCTATAGACACCTGAATTAATGGAATGCTGACGCCAACACGAATATTTTTCATACAAAGCAGGTTTTAATGTACAAAAATTAAAACGATTTTTTTTTTTTAAATTTAGAGAGAAAATAACGTTAGCGATATAATATATTATATAGGTTAATAGCATATTGAAAAAATTAACGAAAATTATGATTTCGAAAATCAGTGAATGGTATAAAGTTGAAGCGTAAACGTTTTGTTAGTAGTTATGACATATTATGATAATAAAAAAACCCATCTCGTTTAACCCTGAGCTTTGTTTAAAAATTAATTAAAAATATTAAAGACAATACACCGTAATAATTATTCTGTAACAATAAACCATCTGTTTATTGGAAAAAAAAATTTACTTATAATTACACTATAATATTATACCTATACGGATATTATAATATTATGCGTTGATTTTTAAAACCATGATACTACGTCATCATTACACGTTGCGCTTTATTGGAAGTCGGAGTAATACTGTCGACAGGGAAGAAAAATAACGTCAATGGCCTCGGTTATAATGTATTAATGTTGTTAATTTTGCCGGCCGAGTTGTTTTTGTCAGTGCTATCAGTGGGCCGGAGGGTTAGCGTGGGGTCGGTGGCGACTATGCAGGAAGAAGAATGGTTTTGCACGTCAACGATACCCGCGAGATGCGCGTAAAACCCGCGACCGCAACCGTGTTAATGAAACGTGACCGAACAACAACGGACGTCGATGGCTGTGGACGTGGCGGAAGGGGTGGTGGCGGTGGAGGCGAGGTGTCTACGACGGGGTAGTGGAGGTAAAGGCTGTGCGTCCCGGCACCGGCACGGCGACCCCGTCCATTATTTGTCATCATTATTGTAGTTTCCGGTAAACGAATTTAAGGCCTCCGTCCTCGTGCAGGGGTCACAAATCTATTCGGGAGCAAATTGATTTCACGGGTCGACGGTATATATTATTATGATATTCCCTACAGGGCTCTCCCGCAGTCCGCGGGTATACTTGGATGCCACCCCCGTACACGTCGCACGCCACCCGCCGACGATTGATCCCGCGGGCTGCGATTCGGTTTGTCCGGTCGGTCGTCGGTTCCATACATATTTTTTTTTTTTCGTTTTTTCTCTTTTGTTTTCGTTTTCCGAATTTTCGTGTGGCGCGTCAGATGACCTCGGAGACGACGGCATCGCCCTATATTGCAGACGGCTGCAGCAGTGCCGAACAACCCGAGTAAATGATAATAATAATGATAATAATAATAATATAATAATATGGAAATTCGAAATCCGTTCCCTGCGTTTCGACTGGTAATGTCATACTTTGTAACGTATTCCGATTACAATATTATTATCATCTTCGTTGTCACAGCAGTGCCTTTGGAGACTTTTAATAATATATACGATATTATTATAGTACCTACTATGGAAACAACCGTGTTTTCGCTCATTAGCACTCCCTCGGTGTACTATATAATACATAATATTATAGCAAGCGTTTATAATGTTTATTATACAATCGAAACGACGCGACAATTAAATCTGGGGATTTATACTTGAACAATAAATACTTCGCTACGGTGTTTACTACTGAGTTTTATTTTGGAATAATTAACATATTTTATATTAATTTGTCGAAAGTATAATACTGTAATATATACTGAAGTCGTTACATGTTATAACGACTTGGGATTATAAACTTTAAATTTAAATTAACTTATTTATTTATGTAATCTTTGGAGTTTTTTTTTAATATTCGAGAACCAAATGTATAGACGAATAATATATTATAATAAGTAAGGGGTTTTTTTTCCATTCAATAATTCGTTTCACTAATTGATACAAGACAAAAACTCGAGAAGAGGCGGATAAAAAAAAATAAGTTGAAAGCTAATGAGAATTTACTGAATTCTGGATATAATTGGCCATCATGGGAAAACTTTGGACGAAACCCAGAATCGATAGAACGGCAACAAAAGTTGAATTTTTGTTTACGAAATTATAGATACAGTTAAGTCCTTAGTGTTTTATATTTTATGTGTTCACATGATGTATAATAATTTTACGACTTTAATATATTTTTTTAATCAAATAATCGTAAACAAAATTTAGCATATTAGAACAAAGTAAATTCAATTTTTTTTTTTTTTTTAGACAGTTATTATGTATTATTTATTTTAACTAAAAAGAAAATTGGTATAAGGAAATTTAAAGACAAATACATTTTATTAAGAATCTGTTTTCTGTAAGCTCTAGATTTGCGTATCGGTCTATGCTGAATTGACTAGGTTGTAACAGTTTCATATAGTAATAAAATAAAAGTATCAATAAAATTTTTCAACGAAAAATAAATAGATTGAAAGATAACACAAAATTGTTATGACTTTAAACTGAAGCATTACTTATGCTACTCTGCTTATTTAAAGATATTCCCAATAAAAAATGGGTACCTAGTAAGATTTATTTATTAAGGAATATAATTTTTCAATTGTTTTACCCTAAAAAATGTTTATAATTCTAATTTTATTTTGTTTTATATCACAGTGAATTTTGGAAGTGCGGATAAAATATCACCGAAGCCTGTGCTCGTGTTCATACATGGTGAATCGTACGAGTGGAATTCAGGGAATCCATACGACGGTACAGTTTTGGCAAGCTACGGTGGTCTAGTCGTAGTCACCATAAATTACAGACTAGGAATATTGGGTAAGTATATAAATTACGATAAAAAATAAAATATTTGAACGTGAATATTTTTAGAGACGATGCGTATTTGGAATGCTTGATATAGAGTCTATGAACGTTAATTTAGGTTAAGCACAATAGTTCAGTAGGTACACAATATTATAGTGTTCTGTATACATTGAAATTTTCAATGTAATTTACACGACAAGGGTCAGTAATTGACCCTTTATGCTGTCCTTAACAGAGATATTTCAAGTATATTAATGTCGGTTTTACAAAAGTTCTAAACTCAACTAGACAAAGTGAAATATAATTGAACAGAATGTAAACAACGTGAAAATATCATTTTATAAGTTGGTTAAAATTTCAGTTTATTTTTAATAAAAACAATAATTTTAGTATAGTAGAATGTAGATAAATATTTAAGAATGATTTCACTTCTAATATGGAATAGTTAATAATTCCCATTCTTAAATTTACCAAACCTAGTTACCTAAATATAAAACGAGAAACTGATTTAAGTATTTTTTTACATGGATATTGGTGGATTGTTTTGTCGGGATTATAAATACTGTGATACAAAATATAATTGTTATGTTGTTGAATTTCTCAATCAACTTGTAATTGTCATTGATAAGATTAAACTTCATTCGTACCTAAAAACATGTTATGATTTCACTTAGTTTAACAAATGTAGATAATTTAAAGTTATGAACACATTATCAAAAATCACTTATATAAATGTTGTACTAAATATAGTATATTCAACTGTTTATTTATAAGAGCAAATAAATAAATGAATTAAAACCACTATAATCATTTTTAAAAGGCGAGACTGATGTTATATTGGAAGGTACATTTTTTTTGTCGAGCGGATACTTTAGGAATGCTTTAGAAATACCTACGTTAAACTTTATCTCTTCATCATATTTTCCTGTCGTAAACCCTTTGAAAGCCGTAGTTCGTGTTCATTTTTCCTGAATTTTTTGACATTCCAGGCACCTTCCGTGTAATTACGATGACGCCTATTAATAATTCATAATCCCCAGCTGTAATACCGTTGCTGAACACGAGTTTTGTTTTTTTCCCCTATCATGTGTCATCGGCATGACGCATCGATGATTGATTACGTTTGGCATAGAGAAAAAAAAAACGGTGAACGAAATATGACCGTAGACCATATCCGAGCAGATATTGTTTTCCTGATAAATTAAACGTAAAAAACAAATTGTCGGTTGTCGGTGACATTCAAAAATATGGATTTGTGTACACAAACAGTTTATAAAAAAAATATATTTGTAAGGACTATATAGGAAATAAGTTAGTACCATTCGTTTGGATCTATATTACGGTAGCTGGCTTATGTTAAACTATTATTTGTACTGTATTCGTTTAGATTTAAAAAAAACATAACAGACGGACGAACAAACAATTTCAAATCAAATTTTTAAATAACTATTATATATTTATACTCCTTTGTATGAAAACAGTGTATTAACTATACATGTCTTGCATAATCAGTTATTGCGGTGAAATATTATTATTCTGACATGTATCAAGATAGACACATTTACAAACTATTTGCATTAGGCTTGTAATAACTAGAAAAATTACAACAGTACAAAAATATATGAAATCCAGAAATAGCAAAAAAATTTAATATATTTTTAAACTCTGAGCAGAGCTATGAATATAAAATTTGATTTTTTAGTATGTGACCGCGTACACGATAAGTACTTAATCGAAATAATGCTTGGATTTTAAACTTCAGTATCTTTTCTGATCAAAAAGTGATTCTAGTTTTAGCATTCAAAAAAAATGTGTAACTCGAAAAAAAAACAAACATAAAAACATTTATTTCACTTAATGTTTATTTTGTTGAAAAGCATTTTCAATTTTTTTTTTTATTCTTTAAAAATGTGTATTTTTTCAGTGGGTCAAACAACTAGAAAATCAGTATTAGCTCATAAGTAGCTCATACTGCATTACTAATAGTAAAATAAACTACTTAAATGGCAATAATACCATAAGATGTACTTAGTAATACGGGTTGGAAAACGGTAGCCGTATTTCGTAAACAATGATTTTATATCATTAAACTTAAATTTAACACATCCATTGTGGTGACCTATTTGACATCTACTGTACAGCAGAGCAGTACCCACTTGCCCCCATTTTTCAATGTATTTGATTTTGGATCGTGGTAATTTTTTTTTATTTAATAAAATAGCTATGTTATGTTATGATAATGTAGGTAGGTACTTGACATTAGAGCACTGTGCTTTACGTGTGGATACTGAAACAAAGAATGAATAAATTTGTAGTTATTATTGCTTATATAATTACACATTTTTAGAGAAAACTAATAAGTCGGTACATAATACTCATAAATCTTATGTTTAAACATTAATATTATTGATAATAAATTAATAAGAGTTCGTAAAGAAATAAATCAATTTATCATTCCATATTTGTTTATACTAACAATGCTTTTATTGGAATTTATATTTACAATAGATTTTTCACACATTTCAATTGTAAATGTTTTTGTTAACAAAAGTACTGTAGTGTTCACAGATGTGAACGCTTTGTTATATTATTAAAAATATTGAATATTGTCAGTGGATTTCGAACAAAAGTTTTAATAATATCGCAATAATACTTAGATTGCAAATCAGCTTACATTCTGTGTACTGTAAACAAGTTTTTTCGCGAAGAAATGTAGCACATTTACAATAATAAAAATAGCATGTGTAGAATAATTCGTTTTAGCGTTGTTTTTTTCCATACAAAACCATACAGAAAAAAAAATTACTCGGAATTTTTACGAAGACCGTTCCTAATGCTATATATGTGTTTTATTATCATTTTGACGGGGACTAACGGGAATGGAGAAATTAATCATTTGAAACCTCGAGGCAGTACGAACCGATGTGAGACATTGTGTTACCTAACGTTATGATTTTAAAATATTAATATAGTAAGAATAATATCAAGCGTCGGTGCCAAAACTGTGACACGTCGGGGGTAAAAATTAAAAAGTCCTTGAGTGTTTATGGCCATAAAAACCACACGTCTGCGTCTACCGCTGCGCGCCGGCACCGGGTTTGACACGGACATATACAGCCATTTAGGTGTAAAACGGTACACGCGATATTATAACAACATCAAAAATCAATTTCATGGTTGTTAGAGATTGACGTTTTGCCCAAGGGTAAGGGAATATGCATGCATATAATATAATATTACCAACGCGGTTTTTAAACGAAAAAGTAATTGATGGGTTTTACCCACCACAGACAAGAACCATTAAAACGGATTGTATTTTAAAATGTGCTTAGGGGCCGGGTAGTTCTTAAATTTAGAGTATAGCTTAGTTTTTTTTTTCAAATAATCCACTCCGTTTCGTGTTGAAAGCAACAGACCGGAAAATTTAATGCAACTAAAATAGTTTGAGGCGTAAAAAACCGCTCGTAACATTTGACAGCGATATTTTATTTCGACGACTCATTTCGTTCAGTTGATTTACATGAAATAATTATTACGGGGAAAAAATGAATAATGACTTTTCATCAAATAGAGAAATAAGCAGTGCTTAGTTTTGTCAGAGTCACGCAACGTTTGTTTACATTCGTAACAATTCAAATTATTTTAGATTTGGTTTTTGTTGATTCAACACGAACCCAGACCTTTTAATCTTTTTATTGAAATAAAACATTATTTTTAAAACACGTTTTTGAAATGTCACTTTTAAATAGGTGCTAATAAATAATACACGATAGTAAATCAGTTACGCATTGTAAACAAGTTTTCAACGTTTTTTGTTTGTTTCAAACTTACCGTTTGTATAATTTGACACACAACTCACTACCTACTCAGGTATTCTACGGACATCACAAGTCTTGAAAAACTATCTTGAAAGTTGATATATTAATACATTTCTATTAGAGTTGTAAGAATATTTCCAATAAATTTAACTATAAAATCACGATTTACAAACGAGTTTTCATAAAGTTTGAAGTTCATATCAATTTATATCAAAATAATAAATTTTACTCTATAAACAACTAGCACTCACTTGAAAATATTTAAAAAGGGTCAATGTTAAGTGCTTACAACCCACTGATTCAATTTCACAAAAACAAGTGGCTCTTCGTTCTACATACCCTGCCAACACCTTCAGTAATTTAACATTAAAATGTGCATCCTCAACCCGACACACTAATAGTACCTAACCTATACGGAACCTTCTTGTGCGTGGCACTGATATATTTGATATTTACCGTATCACTTGTGCTATAATCGTTAGTCGTTACAAATATCCAGTCTTGTATGTGAACACTATTAGTAAGTATACCTACCTACATCACAATCCGTGAGTTATTATATTCGATATGTAAAACATCTATGCATTATGAAGCGTATAAAGCATATTTTATTTAACGTTAGCTGAACAGTAGATAGCTTTAAAAAACGAACACCACTTAATTGAAACAATAATTTTTATCGTGAAACTATTTATTTATTATTATTAATTTTGCAAATTCAACAGTGTAAAGCGGTTACAATTAAACATGTTCTAGTTATAATTTTTTCACATAAGGTTGATGATGCATGTTTGGTAGATGAGCTGGTATGGACGGAAATTGTGTAATATAATATATAGGATCCTATGAAGAAAATAACAATAAACAGTAAACACTGTGGCTCAACAGTTAATAATGGACGCCGCGGGTAGTATAATATACGAAGAATACCAATATTAGAAGGGTAAAAATTTAATTTACAAGAAAACTAACCGATTTTAAGATAATTTACTAAAATTAAAGTTATGACATTGCTTGACTATATATAAATATTTTGGTATGATAAAAATAAAGTATTATCATGTTTACATTATTCATTGCAATAATATAATATTAATCAATGCATTATATGATGCACCTTAAGACTTAAGAATTTTAAAATAGTAAATGATATTAGTAGGTAATATACTAATATACATTAATAATAAGGTCCTTGATTATAATTTTATGTGAACAAATATAATAATACATTTCGAGTACTTAAATTACGATCACATTAATTTGAATTTGAAGATAACGGTGTAATTTAATAAGAATTAGTAATTAATTTCCATTTGAAGCGATAAAACAACAGTGGTACGTAATTAGTGTCTTCAATGAACAAATTGTAATTTTTTCTTTAAAAATTTGTTATAAAGTTTTTAACTTCCAGAAAAATATAATGGTGGGGAAGAAGCAATTATTATTTATCAATTTTTGGTTTTACAATATAATATGTAAATATACATTTTTTAACATTAACAGTAAAAAATAACGAATGTGTACACACTATACACAGCAAAAACAGAATAACAGAAGCATTTTAATATTATTACCAAGTTAATAGTTTTAAAAAATTGTTTTGACTGCGATAATGACAGTAAACAAAAACTTGTGTCAGGCCATGTTTAGGTGCCGACACATTAGCTTAGCTCCATCAGGACATCAGTGTGACGGGTAAAATTGGATGCACCTTTTTTTCAACTTAAACCAAAAGTAGGGTCTGTGTGAACATTACTACGACAAAATTGGATGCACCTAGGACGGGAAGGGTTGGTGTCAAATCGTTTTCGCGGCATCAATTGGGCTCGCCGCCACAGCCACACACTCCACGGCACCCACTCGCTATTAACCCTCCTTCTCATTCGCCCTATCTCTTATTCTCTGCACTGTTTCTCTCTCTAATTCTCTCCGTATTTCTCTACCACTCTGATATCTCTATCGTACACACATACACGTGAATGACAACATGGCCTGTGCCGATGCATAAATTATAGATTTTACATTTCGTATTTCAGAGGAGAGGAAAAGGGAATCCCGCGCCACCGTCGCCACTATAATGCTATATATATATATACATTATACGCAAACGGGTGGTATCCGAAACCGTCTTTCCTATTTTCCACTTTAAATTTATCCTCCATCCCCACTACCCTCCTTTCACCACGCTCTCTCTCAGCGATCTCCTTCAATGTCATCGTCCCCGAAAAGCTAACATCGCACGTGTTCACACACACACACACACACACACACACACACACACACACACACACACACACCTAAAGCTGAAAATACTGAGGGATCCGGAGCTCACATGTAAAGGGTTGGTATTTTATTTATTTTTTTATATTATATTCCGTGCTTCCACGGAGACGTATCCAATATTACACATGTCAATAATAATATATATTATATACCTAATACCTATATACAAAATATATGCGTGTATGTATATACACACGCGTGCAAAGTTTGCGACACACATACGCATATTATGCTCGCAGTATTTGTGTTTTATTGCTGCGCATGCAGTTTGATTTGTTTTCACATTTGTCTACCAGCCACCTGCACTGACCTGTTCAGTTAACGTCTGCCAGTATAAATACACATTATTATATCCGAATTTCGGCGTTGTTATAAAAAGTAAATATATCCAAAATCTATAATATACTATAGTTGTATGATTTGTGAACGTTTATAATGCAATGGTCGCAATAATTGCAATGGTCGTGCATGTGACTGTGATGGGGCCCGAGTGGCGCAGTGATCAAGTAGCTGACTACGACTCGCACAGTCGTCGGCTCGATTCATAGCAAAGTGCAAACAATTTGTGTGGTTCTACGCGATCACCATTTTCCCGTCTGTCGTCCGATGGCGTCATCCGGTCATCAACTAAGTCCCACTCCACTGTGAGTGAAGACCATACATGTCTCCTCTTGAAGAAGGAGGGTAGTATCATGCACATAGATACATAATATATACACACGATCTTCCTACTCCTAAGCATTGACCATGAGAGTCGTTTCAATGAACAAATACAGGAAACAAATAAAATAAAATGTGACTGTTATTACGAAGTAATAAGTAATAATATTACATTGACGTTTAATGGGAAAAGCTGTCACCTTGCGGCACCATACTAATAAATGATAATCCTCTTCATAAGTAACGAAAGTTGACCGTTCTAATTAGCCATTGTTACATAAAAAAAATCAGACATTATTGATATGGAACTTTCATATTTTTATGATATAATGATGTTATAAAATCAAAAACCATTGGAAAGCCATTGAATGTCCAACTAATTAAGTGTTGTATTAATAACAAAAAAGTTAATTAAACTGTAGGATTCGTTTTAGTTATATTCATTGTATTAATGAAATGGCTACTATTATAATATTTGTTCATAAAACATAAAATACCTACCTATAATTAATTAAAAATGTATCTTATTTATTAATATTAGTTTTTAAATTAGCAATGATTTCGTGTTTTTAATTTCGACCCAAACGCAAAGATGTGTATGTTTTCAACTATAGGAAAATATATCAAGAAAATAACAATTTATACATCTAAATATTTTGTAGTGATTCATTAGGTAGATAATATGTTCTAATGATGTATTAATGTATAATATTTTTTTAATTTACTCAAATAGAAAGTCATTAATACTTGGTAAAAAATAAAATTTCCAAACAATAAACAAATTAAGTCAGCAAGAAATAATAGTATAGTGTTCATATTAAAGGAGAACTTTTGATTTACACATAGATAATTCGATTAGATTATCGATTATGCTACAAGAATGATATTATGGAGATATTTTGTCCCTAAAAAAATACGTGCAGATAGTATCACAAAACGATTCAATAATATTTAAAACGGAAGAAGAATCGAGTTCACGTAACAACATAATATTACGACCATCATTCATAACCATAACATTATCTTTAAACAGTAAATCTTTATAAAACACGTCATGTGTTGTGCACGTCATAGCGATTGAGTTCTAAACGTATAGTTTCGTTACAAGGACTTTTGTCAGTGCCGGCGTCCCGACTTTGTATCTTATCACGTAAGAACGATACGTCATAACGGTCGATTATTGTACATTTTTGTTTACTCGCATTATAATGCTTAGCGCAATATTGATGGCGAATATTTTCATCGGTTACGCCTGTATATCTTATCCACTCTGTTATCAATGCACTTTCGGGCGAATGCAGAAATAGTTTACTAATATTGCAAATTATTGCATTATAGCACTAGGTAGGTACACAAAAGAGGACTAGCGTATACGTTATGAGATTAGAGGTACAATAAAACGGGAAACTTTCCCGACATAATAATATGTAACGCGTTTATGTTGTACCTACCTACCCATACTGTGGTACGTTTCGAGAAGTGCTTTTTTTCATCGAAGGTGTGAGAAAAGAATAAGGTTTCCATACAAATATGTGTGAACGACGAAATTCCGTATTCGTTGTGTTTATATTGTATATGTAAGCGTGTGTACACGTGTTATGGTCGATGGAGTTCTACTAATGGAGGTGCAAACACATGTGATCGAATACGTATACGCGTATACAGTTAAGTTGATGTATTACCGAACGCGTCTACCTGCTTTACTCTGACCGTACTTTTCATTGGCCAAAAGGAATAAAAATTGTCGTTGGTTTTGACAGAAAAACCATTAACAACAAGACGCGAAGAAAAAAAAGTATCTATTGGAAATGAAAATGTGTCGAAGCGGGTATTAGTGCTTTGCGGCGAGTGATAAAAACCACATTATAAATTCAATTTTCAGTATACTTTGCCGTAACAATCAAAACACATCGCACAGCGATATTATGTTAAATTGTATTTCATAATATAATATTAGTTTATCACTTTCCATAACATTTCCGTATTCGTGAAAAATAAACAATAAGTACCTGTATATACCTGCTTTAAAAAAAAATACAAATATAGTAAACTTGTTCGGTTTGCTAGTATAATATTAAATCGCGATTTGTTTCACCAAAGTGCATTCGTTGACGACGCAGTTAAGATATAAGTTGTTGATCAACACCATTTTTATGTTTACCACCCGGTAGGTACTTACTATACGTCATCAAAACGGCCACGTCTTCATAATAACGCTGAACAAACATTGTTGTCCCAGTTATTTGCCAGTAATGTTCTTTGAATAACTATAAGACATACATATTGTATAGTGATATAACTGTTTGCTTTGGATACTTAAAAATCAGTTTTTTTTTCTTGGAACTATCTTATTATTTTTATATTTTGATCGTTAGCACAACAACATTAACTACTTATAAATATCAAAATAAAGTTGTGATGTAAATATTTCCAGTTTACCTTAGGTACGCTTTTCGTATCATAAATTAAAACACATTAGTATGAAATGTATGCGCATGTGTTCTACTAAAACTCTTTATTTTTACTCTCTGAGAAGCTAAAATAATAATTAGGTATTCTTAATTTCTGCCATATCCATAACAGTATAAAATATAATAAATAAAAATGTTTAACCACAACCAAATATTATTTTTTTATATTGATAGTTACAAGGAAAGTAATATACTAGAATACATATTTTTTTTAATGAATAAAATCTTGTTGAACTTTTAGGCAAATATATCTTTGTCAAATAACCATCAAAATATACCTTTTTAATTTAAGCATGTTCGTGCTTATGGAATACGATAAACAGATAACTATTACAATAACATAGTCAATACTACTATTATTAATTAAAAAAATCAAAAAATTATTTACAGAAGTATTTTTTTCCCAAATATTCCAAAATTTAATATTCAGATATAATTGTGCATGATAACAAGATTTTTCAATAAGTAATTACAGTATAACTAATCTTTAATGAACTATTAATTAACTGATATACTTACCTAACTATACATGTACAATACCAAACAATACATACACCGATTTAATGTATAATTGTTTATTATCCTTAATGAATACATGTGTACGTGTGATCTTAATAATCTACCTGAAGTATCTAATGGATGTAGACATTTCAATTTTTTTTGTCTAATAAGTAATTAAAATATACATATTATTTTTATAATGTTAATTAGTTTTGTTGAATTCTCAAAATATAACACCCTACTTTAGCTTCTTAGTTAGTGCAATGAAACTATTATAGCCTTACAACTATGTTTTCCTCTTCGAGAGTAGTTCCTGAGTACGAGATCTCCAAAAGTTTTATGTTACGCACCTCGTTTAATTATAAACCAGTAAAATAATGTACTGCAGTTAAAACATATTATACAGAATTATTGTCCTTGTGTTAATTAAACAAATGAGAAAAATATCTAAATGTAATGTACAATATCTATAAAGTTATTTAATACACTTATAGTGGATTGTATTTTTTGAGTTATACTGGGCAAAAAATATTTCTACTAGATATTATTATTAAAATATTGATTAAATATTTATTTATAATTTAAAAATAACAAAATATTTAAACAATATATTCACTTGTTATGTATTCAATAACGAAAATATTACTGAACATGTAGTGTGTCTAAGTATTGCTCTTTATCTTTGGATGTCATTATAATTAATTTACGATGATGACAATCCTAACTTATTCGCGTTGCCTTGTCCCAACATGCCAACATAATATATTATTTATATGTTACATAATATTGAACAAGTAACAGAATTACTAATGATAACACCCCTAAATTATAATATGCTTAAGTAAATGTGAAAATGATAGAGAGGGTGAGTGTAATAGGGGCTGTGTTGTAGATGTGTATATAAAAGATATCATGCTAAAAAAGAAAATGATGGCAAAAAGAGAATTCTTAAGAGAATATATAATGAGAAACACGAAGAAAATATTGTATGGTAAGGGCTCTGAAAACTGCAGGGAACGCAGACATAAAAGAATAATAATTTTCATAAACATATGATTAATATTTTGAGTTTTAATCAACCGTATAATGTGTTGAATTAATTAAAAAACAAATAACCATTGTCATTATTTTTTTTATTAATATTCATATTATATGAGATTAAACAATTGTATTAATAATATATACCTAGGTAAGTTATATAGCTGGAAACTCGAATTGTAATACACACGTATTATATGTACCTACATACAATATATTGTTGGTAATAACTTTTACTGCTTAGATATTATCAATGTTAGGTTACAAACAAAAAACACAAAACTTAAAATTATTAAACTGATAAAATAATAAATACTACCCATATTATAATAGTAATAACATGTTTATATATATTTTATCATAGCCACCTGCATAATATTATTTTATACATTTTTTTGTCACAATGATTTTTTATTACAGGCGTCATTGCACAATGAGTCGCCCAATTTAATGAAAATGATTGTTCGTCTAAAATAATATATTATATAGTAAAATAAGTGCCTTTTGATTGTGTGTGTAGTGTTTCGTTTGTCAAAAACTATTATGGTCATGATTATTATTTTTCGGCCAAAAATACAATATTTTTAACGTCGCATTTACACTGGGCCAAGAGAAGCGTTATTAAATCGAAAAGTTTGCTCATAAATATTAAAAATCGCATACAGGCCAACGAGGGTCGGATGGGATATCGCGGTCGCGGGGAAAGTCGCTTTTGTTTGGCGATCATGCACATACACATAAAAGCGGTTTACGTCGTTTCTAACTTGGACCGCTTCGGTAAAAAAAAAAAA
Organism: Nasonovia ribisnigri; assembly: GCA_027563435.1. Classification (NCBI taxonomy): domain Eukaryota; kingdom Metazoa; phylum Arthropoda; class Insecta; order Hemiptera; family Aphididae; genus Nasonovia; species Nasonovia ribisnigri. The sequence goes on along the minus strand of JANEHU010005186.1, from coordinate 8,942 downwards.
AAAAGAAAGAAAAAAGAACGCTTCCTAAGCAAGAAAAACTGCATTTACGCCAAAAAATAAATAAAAGTGCGAGGATGTGTGAATGTATATGCATCGTTGTGTGGCGCCCTGTATATTATATTATTCAGATACATATTATGCATTGTAATATAAATATGCACTAGTACCAGTATTACCACTGTCGTCTACGAGTTGTTATTATATATGAATAAAATATTTATACGCTGCGCGCGATAGGTGAGTTGAAGACGATGAATAATTTCCTTGTGAAATTGTTGCGAATAGTTTCCGCCGTCGAAATAAAGAAAGCTGACATCAATTTATACTGTGTACGCTCTTCATAATTTTTCCCAATGAAAATTTAAAATGTTTATTATAAACAGGTGTATGTACAGCGTACATAAGAGCACTTCTAAACAAGTGTCCGTTGAATAAGACCTTCGTCAACCCCATACAGACGTCTGCATAATATTATTATTCTCTGCGACTGTTTATTTTGGTCTACCAAATTCGGGGCGCTCGTGCACCTCACTCTCTTCCACTCAACGTCAATATACATTTTTTTTTCTATACAAAAATAAAAAATCTCAGTGCATCGGCACTCCTGCCTTCTCTTAATGGGCATCGCCGACCGAACCGTCAGCATTGAACAGTGTATATTATGGTGTGTCGTTAATTTTATATTTTTACTCTTTACCACCAGTCGTCTATTTTGTCGGACCCGTGTTTAATGGTCGTTCAAGTTCGATTTAATTGTCTGAAATAAAACAATAGTCACCAGTGGCGTAGCATTTTTTATATTTTTTTAAATATTTCGCAAGCCGTGGAGTAAATCAAAATTGTGTGTATCATATGTTTTAAATAAAACAAAATTTTCTACAAATTATAATCAAACAAGTTTTTAATATCGTCTACTGTTCATGAGATATATTGGCTTTAATGTACAAAAATACCGTATCCTCAAAATGTTCATAGTTATAACTAAAAATATTATAATTAACTATAAATATTCATCAGAGTTTATAATATATTATGAAATATTTTTACTTCTTTAAGTACATAATTAATGATTTTAATTGATATATTTTGTTTTGTGTTTCCTTTTTGCAATTTGGATAAATTTGTCTTAGTTTCCTTAACTGTAGTCCATATTATTTTTGCTCTTCGTCGAGTGTTAACGTTTCATTAAAGTCTGCCATTAATTTCATACCCCTTTCAGCTGTATTATTTACTTTTAGTATCTTAGATTTGCCCCCTCCCCTCTATTTTAAAATCCTTGCTACGCCATTAATAGTCTCATAGAGGAATGATTAACACAAGCTCTGAGGACAGTGTATTCGTCTTCTCACGTTATAAGGGCCTATTCAATGGCGTGTCTCCACACAATCTGCAGTAGAGAGAAAATGTTTAAAACTTCATAACAAAAATAAATGTTTCATCGGTGGAATTTAAAAAGAATACTAATTATTATTCCACGTAATCATTAGAAACGTATTGATCGTAAGTGCGTGTCAACGTTCGATATTATGTATCCCATGTAATAATAAATAAGACTGTGATACTTGACACATCAAGTATACTATTATCAGGAGCAGATACAAGGGGTTATTGGGGCTGAAGCATAACGTAATATTATAATCTATGGCTTGCGAGCCGCGAGCACTGTTTATTGGATTTTCACACGGTAAATCCTCCTGATACCGAAATATTATTACAGGTAGCTGCTTCCCGGAGTGATGTTCATTTTTCAATTTAGTTTTGCAAAAACGATTGCCGCGAGATCGAGAACAACATTTCCTCGGCATATCGCACCACGAAATTCGGTTATAACGCCCATTATCAACAAGAACAGCTCTCTACCTTTTGTGCGCTCGAAGAATGGCTAGTACTCCGATAACCGTATACATTTCGAGATTATAATATAATACGGCGTTTCTTTTAACGTTCTGGGCCAACGTAAATGTGTAGGTACTGCATGCGGAATGTGTATTTATAGGCATATATTATGTGTATATAGGTACATTGCACGCCAGCACTACACAGTTGGTCAGTAAATGTATGGTACCTACCTACTGATATAAATCTGGATTTCGTCGGTTTATCCGAGACCTGAGTACCTATAAAACACTTTATTCAGCTGTAATAAATGTTTATAGTACCTGTACCTATACAATCAATAAATAACCGTGGTGTAAAATGTATTTTATATACACGATGAGAATTTTTTTTAGATAGAAACATATCCTAACCGTACCAGCTACCAAGTAATAAAACGTGATCGACTATATTTTATTCATTGTTGTTAGGTATTATTAATAATTTTTATTCCGTGGATCAAGTGTGTTGGTCTGAGGGCTAATTAATTTTTATTTTTAAACTTAGCACCGAGTGTTTTGTATGATAGTAGTGAAATTATCATTTTACTTTAAACTCTTTTAATATTATTAATACGCCGGTCATGTACGCAGCTACCTGGATTCGATTTGCCAGCCAATACGTGGCATATCCTATAAACCGAGTTTTGCTCAAAGCATAATATTATAATAGAAATCCGATAAAATTTTAATATAGTTATTGTATGGTAACCAGTGAGTACAATTTACGACTTTGTTCTGGAAAATTATAACGCTATTCTCGTTTGTAATTATGAGGTCAGGGAAAATTGTTAAAAGGAACTTACAGTCACCAAAGATAGATTTATACCCAGTTTAGCTAGACTACTGTCAACTGAAACAGTAAGCTCCAGCATTACTGTGGTCATGGTGTTATGCAAACGTTTTCATGTACAGTTAAGTACACAACACTAAAGGATAAGTTGTAGTGATATGGCACCTTCTAGTTTTAGAAAATCCTTTTCAGCTGGATTCACAATTTTAAATATCTTATGGTAATAAATTACACGGAGATAACGAAATAAGTTTGTATACACTTTATGCATGAGACATTCCATAAACCATATTCTTAATATTTTGTCTATTACAATAATTATAAATTATCTTGATTAAACGTCAGACGACGAAAACCTGTCATTTTTCACCTACTTTTTTAATTTAAAAATCATTTCATAGAATTGTATAATTAATAATATAATAATTATATTATATTATGTATATAATATTTCACTAAATCCATGGAATTTATTATTTTCTTATGTCTCAATATAATTTGCATTTTATCACATGAACGTACTTTGTCTTTATGCAATAATTTTATTGACAGTTGACTTGTAATAAATATTTTCCGTGTGGCGTCTAAGCTCACTTTTTTAGAAACCATAATACACTATAGTGTAAAGGTATTGACTATTTTAATGTTATGATGCATTATATATTTTCCCGGTGTAGCATCGTTAATCCATGTAATTAGATGGGCGTCTGCCGTGTGGACTGCTCCATAGTTTTTGAATTCAATTTGTATTAAGTAATGTAGTCCAACATAGTATTTACTGAATGGACTTTGTCATTTTAGTTCGTATTTTAAGTCAATTACTATGGTGGCTACTGGCTATAGCTCATTCAAATGTATAGCACGTGCTACTAGATCTTCGTTCATAAACATTACCTTTGTTAAGTTATAATCAAAATTAACAATTCTTTATTATCTTTTAATATACGGATAGGTATCAAAATACAAATACTAAATGTTAGCTTAAGATTTACCATCACACCATGTTACGTTCGATTACCGTAATACATACTAAGATTAACCAAATATGTATAATAATAACGCTCCGATTACTGAGCACAAAAAATGGTCATCCCTAATATTATAAATATAAAGTAATAACAAAAGAGTCTATCTGCTTTGTTCGGTTGCGTATTAGGAAAATTGTTTGTACTTATAATCATATGAACTAGGTTGGTAATGATATAACGTAAAACTTTTGGCTTTCTTCTATGATCTGTGTCACCAGAGTGAATGGCCCAAAAAAGACGTGTTCTCAGGGAACGAAATTAGCTGTGGAACAGTAATAAACTCTATGATAAAACCGCCTGTAGATTTCTGATTGCCACGCTACAGTTTCGTAGTTTAATTAGTGTGCAATCACATGGTCATGACGTGCTTTACTGCGTATACACCTATCTAGCTAGTCAGCTGATAATTCCAAGTGCAAGGTGAGTGCGATACCACTAGCAATCCCGGGTACGTGTGAGTGTGCACTTACCAGGATTATGAGTTGTTCGGGTTCTCCATGCAATTAATGGCATCACGACTGCTGCAGTATAAAGATTTTCTTGTGTTTTAAATTAATTTTACTTTAAAATTCACGTCATGTATGTACTTTTGTCCTGCATTTGTTTCTGCGAAACCAATCCATATTTTCCAATACCTAATTGATAACTATTCAGGGAAACGGGTTATATTTTTATATATAATAGAAATACTGTAGAGTACTGAGTGTGTTTATCTCGATTCTCGAAAACATGTGAACTCAAGACTACTCCATACATTTGAAGCAGGGTTTAAAAAAAAATTACGATTACGAATTTTCTCTGATTATTATAGACTTTTATAATTCTTAATTTTTGCGCATGATAAGTTTTGAAGAAAAGATTCCATTATATCACCAATTGTCATGAAAAATATGAAAGTACCAAACTGACGTATCACAGTATCTCGATTCTTCTTTCATTGAGCACCAAAATAGTTTATTACTGTAGATAAAAGATTTGCAATTGTTTTTAACATATTTATTTTTTCTTATATTATATAAATATAATGAATTCCTTAACAGTATTTAAACATAAATAACTTTCGTAGGAATAAAATCTTTTTATTACTTCATAAAACTTAAGGCACTGTAGATATGTGTTTTTGTTTTAACAGAAATAAAAAAATTCAAAAAATATCTATTCAATTTATGTTACGTGATTTTCCCTTAACTTCACTAAAATTATAAACATTTAAAGTCACTCTATAATTCAAGAGCTTATACTTTCACGAATCTCAACTCGCAAATCTAAATAAATAGTTTTTGAATGATATTAATAAGTATATGGTTATAATTCAGTTTATTCTGGAAAAGTTTATGTCCCTTGTCCGTATGAATTGAAAATTATTCTCAACTTAAATGCTCACCAAAGTTTATCGTGTAATAAAATAACTGTATGAATAGTAAAAACCGTTTAAAATAAATACATGTTCATACTTCCTAGAATATTATTCTATCTAATTCAGTGAGTTTAAATTTCGAATATATAAGTTCAACGCCATAATATTCAGTGCAACTAACTAGAACGAAGCAAATTATGTATAATTTCCGGTGGCCAAATGTGAGTCCATGCACCGTTCGTCCATCACATTCAGTGATTTAATTCATCGTGTTTAGTGAACATAATCTACAATTATGTTATCTGAAACGTTCTCATCCATATTTCATCCTTAACTGAAACACGCGGTGCCCGTTACCGGTAATTAAATTAGTGTATAACACTAAATCGCCAACTCGTATGTTTACTCTCGTCCAACAACGTCGGCTATAACCCAATATTTATCGACATTATAGAATTACTATTCAGTTGAAAATGTCACTGCCAAAAATCTGATATTGACTATTATTTTGTATGGAAATAAATGCTTCGATAGGACTGTCTACGTGCGTGTTATTATGCGCATACGCAGTATTCTATTAAAACCCAATATATTTATAATAGATATATACACTATGAAAGTATTTTATAAAAGTAAATTAAATTTAAAAGTGTTTCTATTGAATACAAACATAAAAAGTTACTCTCGTGTATTGTGGATTTGAAATTAATCGTTGCATAACAAAAAAGGATACTGTGCAGATATGTATTCTCTATTACAGAGGCATACCGTAGTCGTTCATCTACTAAAATATCTATGGATAATGGATATTTTATAATTTTTTTATATTATATTCTTACTATTGGTAATATATTTTAGTTTAAATATTTTAAATATTGAATACCTAGTAATATATTATGTACGTGGTGTCAATTCAAACAAAATAACTAAACTCGTTCGAGAAAAAAAAAATTATTTTTAATTTCATTACCCAGTTTTATAAGAATTGGAATCAAAATTAATATAAAAAAAAAAAATGCTTACGTGGCTACGTCTATTCAATATTCTTAATAATTGTGGTATGAAAAACTGATTAGGAATCTTGTATACGTTTTCAATATTTTTCACTGAAAAAAAATGGTTTAAATAAACATTTAAAATATTTTGATAATTTGAAAATAGGTACATATAGTATGACTATTTAAATAATTGTTTAATGTTAGATACAGGTTTCTAACTTTAGTATATATTTAATTAATCTACAAATTATTAAAAATAATTGTTTTAAGAGGAATTGTTATTTTACATATAAGTAGGTATTTAATTCTGATCATGCCTAGGATAAGAATAAGATACTATAAAATATAATATTAAATGTTTAGAGGAGATTTCAAGTATCTAGATTATTTGTTGTTTTTAATTACAACAAATAATAAAAGTTTGCATTGTAAAAAACTGGTGTTGCGTAAATGTTTCAGTTTTTCTGTAATTTTAGATTCTGAGCGGAGCGATGAATGTATTGGTTTTACAATGATGTGTGTTTTTTTTTTTATTTTTATTTTTTTTATTCTTTTTATTTTTTTTTTATTTTTTTTTTTATTTTTGTGTCTGTCATCACGTTTTAGGACAGAAAAAATGCTTCGATTTTCTTCAATAGTACCTTTTCTGATAGGAAAGTGAATCTAGTTGGTACTTTGGGGGGTCAAAAGTCAAAATTTCCCAGTAGTTTTCATGAGCGCCTGGAAAAACAAATGAAAATTTTGGGAAAAACGGGAATTTTTACGGAAAACCAATTTTCGACAAAATCGATTTTGGTTTTTAGTATAACTCTAAACGAAATGACCGTAGAGACATGAAATTTTGACCGAATGTTTATATATGCATTTTCTGCACACCATAGCATTTTCAAAATATTCTGACTTATTTTGAGCTGTTAACGGACATTTTCAGTTTCCAATTTTTTTAGTTTTTTTTTCTATAAATGTCAATAAAATTTTATTTGTTGGGTAAAAAATCTTGAAAATTTAATAGTAGGCTTCTAATATATAGTTTCAAAGGCAGATGAAAAATATTGAAAATCCGTAGTCACAATTTTTATTTATATGTAATCAAAGTTCAAATTTTGACAAAATACGTAAAAATGACGAAAATGTGCAATTTATTTTGAGTTAGAAATTCATAAAATTTTTCTTTTTAAATCTAAGGTTTGAAAATGTAATACAAGATTCCTCATAAGTTTGCCTAATTTTATCAATAAAAAGTTTATAAGCAAGTCATAACAAATTTTTATGAGCATTTTAAGTTCAAATTTGTACAAGATTAGATATTCACTCGATTTCTCATGTAGCGATTTTCTTATTTTGTTGCAATTCAAAAACAAATAACTGTAGATGCATGAAAATTTTACTGAATGTTTATATAAGCATTTTCTATACATCATCTAATTTTTAATATATTTTGACTGTTTTTCAGCTTTTTACGGACGATTTCAATTTTCAAATTTTTTAGTTTTTTTTTCTATTAATATCAATACAATTTTATTTGTTGGCCAAAAATAATGAAAATTTAATACAAGGCTCCTGATATATTATTACAATAGCAATTGAAAAATATTAAAAATACATAGGCACACATTTTTTTTATAATCATTTAAAGTTCGAATTTTGACAAAATTTATCAAAATCTCGAAAATTATCAATCATTGTGATTAAACAATTATAAAATGTTCAGTTTTCTTAACTAAGGATTGAAAATTTAAAATAAAGATTCTAATAAATAGTACATACTGTATTCAAAAAATCTAAAAAATATTTAAACACAGTTATTTTTTATAGACATTTTAAGTTCAAATTTGGACGGAATTACATATTAAAATCAACTTTAACGAGTAAAAGTATATGTATATTATAATATTTTCATAGCATCACTGATAATTTTAGGTTAATAATTAAATAATATGAATAATATTAATTCAACTTAGCAGCTACCGTATAATAACAATATCAATATAATTTAAAATATCCTAGACTGACATACCGTCTCCGCTCAGAATCGTTTTTCTTATACAATAATATTATATCATTGAATTCAAATTTAATACCATCCATTATAGTACAGTGATCTACTTGTAGCCTACTGTACAGCGGAGCGACATCCACTTGACCCCCTTTTTTTTTTTTTAGTTTTTCTTGATTATTTTTAAAAGTACAGGAATTTTTTCCTTTTATTTATTTTTAACTCGCACAGCTATATATAACTTTATATCAGAAACTACCATCAAAGTTGAATCATATTTTCTGATCAAAAACGTGATGATGAACAAAACTATGACGTAACTATTTATAAATGTATTATTACAAATACCATATTGTTTAAAATTGTATATTTTAATTTTAAATTCCTTTACACATTATATCATATCAATTGTATGAAATAAAATTTAGTTTTTTTTTATAAATATCAAAAATGAATTAATACCTATTATATTATTGGTAAGTTACTATAAATATAGGTAATTTTAATATTACAAAATCTAAAAATAACTAGACAGGTATACATTGCACTCTTTATAATAAATTCCATCTATATAAATCATACATCAATATAATAAGTATATATTATTTAGAATAATAGAATAGCTTAATATTTCCTCGTGCTTATTTATTTTTATAATTTTAAAATTTTATTGTAACAATATATCAGGAGTCTTATATTAAATCTTCACGCTTATTGACCCAACTAAAAAATTATATGAATTTCTAAATCAAAATAATTTGCACATTTTAGGGATTTTTACGTATTTTTATAGTGCATAGAAAAAGCATACATAAACATTCAGTGAACATTTCACGTATCCACGGTAATTTGTATTATAGTTACAAAAACCAAAATCGATTGTGTCAAAAACCAAT